>OMKL01140841.1:0-11985 GCA_900302295.1 Parasudis fraserbrunneri | reverse complement strand
CCGGGCCAGCAGAACGCACAGAACCAGCAGCAGCAGCTGCCGCAGCAGATGAGACCCGTCAATGCACTTGGTAAAGTCTCTCCAACGTAGACTCGGAAGGAAACATCGTATACATGATTTTATGGCTTTGGATCGTTCAAGATGTCAATATTTTCAACAGGTCGATCATCGTGTATATTGTTTTGCCAAATCTTTTGACACACTTTCCTCTGTGGCTGCAGGTAACCAGATGGCTCTTGGAGGCACGGCAGCGATGGGCGTGCCTACGTCAGAACAGACCAACCTTCATACAGACTCCTCCCTCCCCAACACACTCAATGCTAACAAGTCAGTCTCACCTCATTGATTCACCATTATGTATTGTCTTTAATTTGGGTCTGCTTATGTGCCTGTATCTTTAGAGTAGCAATAACTACAGATTCATTTATGTATAGGACTTTCTGCTGTTTCCTTATGAATGCAAACATATGAATGAAAAAACAACAGGACATCTTTTCCCTCCTGAACACCTTCTTTCTTTCGCTCTCTCTCTGCTCTTCCTTTTCCCATTTTCATCCCCCTCCAGTCAGTTGCTGTCAGATGGCCCAGCTTTGGGTTCCATGGGCAACCTGCCCACGGCAGCACCTCTCTCATCCACAGGCACTAGGAAAGCCTGGCATGAGCATGTCACTCAGGACCTGCGCAATCACCTCGTACACAAACTGTAAGTCCACTCACCTGTTTGACAGTGTTTACTGTTCGGGAGTGCAGTTGGCAGGGTAGGAAAATAACACCAGCAAAATGCTGGTTAATTTGGCTGTGACTGATGTTTGGTTACCCTACTAGCCACTTTGATAGCCAACCATGAAAAATAAAAACCTAGTTGTTTGGTCAAGTAGTGCAAGTGGCCAGTGAGACTTTGGTATTTGCCAGCCACTGTGGCATGTAGACAAATTTATTTTCCTGTTTTGGCTGTTGTGTTGTTTATTTTCAGCATTATCCTGGAAATCAAAGGCCTTTGTAACTATTCAAGTGATGTATTGATGCAATATCCCCATCTCTTTTGTGCTTGTGCAGAGTACAAGCCATATTCCCCACCCCAGACCCGGCAGCTCTGAAGGACAGACGTATGGAGAACCTGGTGGCCTACGCCAGGAAGGTGGAGGGTGACATGTACGAGTCTGCAAACAGCAGGGTAGGTCTTAATAAGCACATCTAAGCTTCCTCAGCTTAAGCTGGGTGCACACCACTCTCGCATATTAAACGCAACAAAGTTCTACAGTGTAAGCCTTTTGCCCTTTTATGCTAGTAGAGCAAAATTCACAAGACTTGGCAAATGTGTTTATCTCTACAGATCCACATAGCTAGCAAAAGAATCAGCTGCTTAACGATAAAGTAAATGCCTGTCTTAAGTAGTAGCATGTATTGAGTAGTTGTTTTTTTTAGCATAAGACATTTTTATTACCTCATATACCAGCAGTGTCACTAACTCACGCTGTCACTCACACATTAATTAATTCATTCACTCACTGTTAGCCACTCTGCCCCTAGTGGTGGCTAACAGGCATGGCACTTTGTGTAAGACCAGTTCAATCCATGTGACACTACTTCGCATCTATGACACTTTGTTTAACATATGATAAACTTCTGCTCTTAACATGACACAATATTTCTCCATGATGAATTTTAAGGGACAGCACTACAAAAGCACTTGCAAAATGCTGACCCTATACTCTCCCCCAGAGCATGTTTTCTGAATTTTGTTACAAATCCTTTACATAGACTATGCAAAAGCCTAATGTGATATAGTTTATTTAAAGCAGCTACATGTAGAATTTAACTCATTTTGTTTGGTTTGGATATTGACTAATATATCATTCTCAAATACATTTTGATAGCTTGGTATAATTACCTTTAAACAATTATTCCTTCACAGCGGAGTTAAGGAGCCTCCATGTAGTGATATATGTGTGTCACCAGGTACGATCTGGTGGGGGCTTAGCTTGATGGCGTTACTAACTGCATAATTACACCATCACTCTTAGATCAGCAAATCTGGTTTTATCTGTCTTATGTCATCCTGCTGCTTCACTTGGCTGGCAACTAACAGAACCATGATGTGAAGGACATATAACAACATCCTCTTTGCAACGGGTTCAAGGGAAATGTAGCCTTAATTTTAAGGTTATCACTTACAATATTTAATCTCTGCATAAAGCATATAAATGTTCTCTGGAGTGGTCTCATATTTTGAAGCTAATTATACCAAGCTATCAAAATCAGTTTGAACATAATATATTGATGTTGAACATTTCTTAAAGGCAAGGTAAATCCATGATGGGCTCTTAATCATGTAATTTGGGATCTAATGTGCATATAGTAAACATCTAAAAAGTATGAGAACATAGCTATGTTCCCATTTAGAATAATGCCTTGTCTCCACTGGCCAGGGTTTAGTTGTGCTGTGGCTCGTCTGGCACACAGTGAGCGTCTCCATTGTCTGTAGAACCTGGCCAAACTGGACCCTGGCTTAGGCAGCCACCTTTCACAACTTGGCCAGACATGGCCAAAGTCAGCAGGGACTGTTGTTTCATAATGGTTTAGCTCATGTACCACAGTTGGTGGTATGAATTTTGAAAGGTTGCCTAGTAACCGGAGAAATGCAATGGAGACACAAACCCAACCCAACCATACCATGCGGGTCAATGACAAAATGTTGCCATTTTCAAGCAATAGGGAAAAATGTAATTCTGAAAAGAGTGTGAGATTTTGGCATGCATTGGATCATACTTGTACAAGACTTCCAAGCAGGGCTCAAGAGGGCTACCATTTAGTCACATTTTGCGACCATTTTTTGAGTTGATGCCACTGAAAATGATAACAAGTCGCACCAGTGCATCACCGGTGTGTGTGTGGTGGAGAGAGACTAGAATCAGCCAACTCAAGGCTTTCGCCCAGCTGCCTATCCGGTCAGCCAGCGCGCTCCCCTCTCGGTTGTAGCGGCATTAAACGTATTGATTCTTTTTTTCAAAAGAAAATCTCATTCAAATCCCTCTGGGCCACAGACAGCAGTCCCAAAATAACGACGAGGGGGGCAATTTCGACGAGTCAGCAGGCGATCTCAAGAAATAGTCTTTGGTTAAAACCTACAGGATTGGCCTCGCAAGCTCAGTCAAGCGGGTAGCAGCGTTGTTTGGATTTTTGGTCAGGAACTTTCAAAATAAGCATGCAAGCAACTTCAAGTCAAAGTCTATTAGATACGTTTTCGTGAACAAAAAAGTATAAGTACAATAAATACAGAGAAATTAGATTGTAGAGGTTTTATCTTTTTTTTTAGATGAGACCTTTTATACTGATTTAAAGGTGAGCTAGGCAATTTCAGAGAAATGAGCAAAAGTGAGCTCATGTCCAGCAGAAATAGAGCAAGCTCTGCATCACTTTTCAAGCGTGGCGTTGAGTGCTATGCATGCTCAACATAGGTTTTCCTCGGACTCCCAGAGGCATCAGCAACTTTAAACTGCATTTTTAAGAAATACTGAATAAAAAAAATGTCCCAGTCTCTCAGGTGGTTTTGCACACTGAGTGTACTTTGCGATGAGGAACCCGATGGTGGTGTTAGTTTTCTGAAATGACCCGAGGAACACCACTTGGCAAGCCAAAAAAATCTGATTGGTTGTTAAGTGTCTGGCCTTAAAATTGCAGGTGCCTCTGGGAGTCTGTGGAAAACGTTTGTTGCCACGGCGCCAGGCTTGAAAAGTGATGCAGAGCTTGCTCTATTTCTGCTGGACATGTAAGCTCACTTTTGCTAATTTCTCTGAAATTGCCTACCCCACCTTTTAAGGCTTCCAGGACTAAGTAATCCAGCCTTACTCAGCAGTAAGGAGGCCAGTAAACATGACCATCTTCAAAGCTCTATAAGATATACAAATCACATTCATGCCACTGATACTCATGAGATATCTATAGAAAATTACTTTAACTTGCTTAGAAAACCACATAACTGCGTCCTGTTGTTGGCTCGCAAATGCTGATTCGACCACAAAGTTTAATCATGAAGCACCCGATCGTAAAGCACAATAACCTTACGAAGCATTAAATATGCAGGGACAGATTTCTCCCGCGATGGCACAGTGCTAAAACGGACTTCTGGAAGCCACAGGACTGTCGCAAAAGTACACACTGACAAAATGTGATATGGAATATCGTAGTGTCCTAATGACATGGAGACTTACAATACATTTTTATTTAGTACGTTTTAAAAGCACGGTCAGTCCATTTCAATAGAATATATAAAAAAGGGAAAGAGCACTGTCAGTCCATTTGAATGAAATACACAAAAATATGAATGTGTTGTGCTGAATGTCGTGCTACATAATTTTGTGCTGTTGCTATTCTAGAGCCCTGCCAATGACATGAGGTAACAAGGAGAAAAAATAATGAATCACTTAATTAATAATAATAATAGCTTAGATTTATATAGCGCCGTTCAAGAGACCCAAGGACGCTTTACAGAGTAGGGCAGGCTACAACAACAACAACAACAACAACAACAAGAAAATACAACAAAAACTGAAAATAATAATGGTAATGGTTGCTGGGGATGGCAGAGTTAACTAGAGGCCATAGGCCTTGGTGAACAGGTGGTTTTTTAACAGTTTTTTGAAAGTGACCAAAGATGCGGCATTGTGAATCTCTGCCGGGAGAGAGTTCCAAAGGGTGGGGCTGCCACACTGAAGGCTCTGTCCCCATATGTTCAGAGTTTGGCGTGGGGTATGGAGAGCAAACCAGTTTCTGAGGACTGCAGCTTCCAAGATGGGGTATAGGGGTGGAGGAGGTCCGATAGGTACTGGGGGGCAAGGGCGTGGAGGGTTTTGTACGTGAGAAGGAGGATTTTTGTAAGAGATGCGGGACTTGCAGTGAAGATGGATGAGGGTGGGGGTGATGTGCTGCCAAGGCTTAGTGCGGGTGAGAACCCTGGCAGCTCAGTTCTGCACATACTGGAGCCTGTCCAGGGCTTTGCTGGGTACCCCAGACGGAACCCCATTGCAGTAGTCCAGACGGGAGGAGTCTTGAGAGTGATGGCCTGAGTCTAGAAATGTTTTTGAGGTGGTAGAAAGTGGATTTGGTGATGGATTTGATATATGACTGGAATGAGAGGGTGGAGTCCAGAATGACACCCAGGTTGCGAACTTCAGGGGATGGGCAGATGGAGCAGCCGTCCACGTCCAGTAGGAGATCCCCAACCATCTGGAGCAGCGCCTTGGGAGCCACAACCATGACCTCTGTTTTATTGGTGTTGAGTTTGAGTAGATTTGATGACAACAATATTTTTATTTTGTGTAGGCAGTTGACAAGAGACTGGGGGGGGAGCCAAGTGGATGGTTTAGTGCTGAGATATAGCTGTGTATCATCAGCAAAGGAGTGGAAACTTAGAGCGTGGCGGCGGATGATCTGACCAAGGGGGAGCATATAGATGGTAAAGAGGAGGGGTCCAAGCACAGGGCCTTGAGGCACGCCTTGGCTGACTGGGGCCAGGGTGCAGCTGGATTCACTGATGGTGACAAAGTGTTTCCTGTTTGAGAGATATGATTGGAACTAGGAGAGAGCTGCACCAGTGAGGCCTAGGTAGTCGGATAGGTGGTTGAGAAGTATAGTGTGGAAGACTGTGTCAAAGGCAGCAGAGAGTTCCAGGAGGATGAGAATACTGATATTCACTTCATGGGGTCTTTAAAATATGCAGCCTTTTATTTTAATTTCCATCCCAATTGTATACCTTTTCTTTCTTCTTGCAGGATGAGTACTACCACTTCCTGGCTGAGAAAATCTACAAGATCCAGAAGGAGCTGGAGGAGAAGAGGCGCTCGCGGTTACAGAAGCAGATCATCAACCAGGCTCCGCTGGCTGCCCAGGGGGCACAGCAACCAGGCCTCCCTCAGCCCAATGCCCTGGGCCCCAGACCACAGAGTGAGTGCACAGTCTGCCCTCTCTCTTTCTCTTCAAGTGGTGGATAGAGTCTCTGGGCATGACTGCTGATTCACCTGGAGCATCAGTGAACACAGCACTGCTGCACTGGTGGTTTCACCTGAAAATAAATCGTTGATTTCCTGCTTGCCAGTTTGACTTTGGTTAGCCATGGACGATGGAATCATGCATTGGCCTTTTTTTTCAAACTGTCTCCTAATTTAGTTTTCTGTTTTCCTGTTTTTTCTCTTCCATCCCCTTCCTCTCCAGATGGACCTGTTCCTATGCCCAATGTGCCAAATCAAATCATGAATCGCATGCAGGTTTCTCAAGGTACCTCCTTGATACTGCCGTGACCCTTTGTGTGTGTGTGTGTGTGCGTGCGTGCGCGAGCGAGCTCTACTTAGTTTGTATGTGTGTCAATTGCCTAATGTTATAACTGACCGGTCTGTGCAGGAATCAACCAGTTCAACCCCATGGCCCTGCCCAATGTGCAGATGTCTCAAGCGCCCATGGGAGCCCGCGCCGCCTCCCCCATGAACCACCCACAGCAGATCAATATGAGCTCCGTCCCAGCGGTGAGGAACACAAAAATATACACACACACACACACACACACACACACACACACACCACACCACCATCACCATTTAGACACATAGCCTTTAAAGAAAAATCATTTGACTATTGCTTATCATAGTTTGTAGCAAAATCCACAAAGCTTATGTAAGCATGCCATTGGAACTAAAGTGAAAGGAGAGGGATGGATATTGATCCCCATCCCATAATGCATGACGCGGGAGCTAATTACCTCATTAGGCAATCGCTGGGTTTGCCTCAGCGAAAAGCATTATTTTTCGATAACTGCATACCTCTGTGTGTATTATCCTGCTTATACCATGGCCACTTGCCAAGACAAAAATGTACTCATCTTTTCTATGTTAAAATATGTAGAAATATATTATTTATGCTTTGCTCACTGCTGACTTTCATTATAGTCCCTCTGCGCTACCTTAGCAATTACTTGACAATCACCTGTCACTTGACTGGTGGCTGTGACAATGAACCAGAAAGCTAACTTTATGCTAGCAAGCTTTTCTGTCAATAACTTTGCCTATGTTTGACAAACAGTGAATATGATCTGACATTGTTTGCCCAAGTGGCATGCTACTAATGTTGGTTTGGTGAAACACTTAGTGATTATGTCATACTAAGTACATACTGCCTCTCCAAACACCAGAGTGCTTTGCTAGCTCAATCTGGATGAAAGACTTGAGATATTTGTCCAACAGAATAGTTTTACATTCATAAATCAAATCACAGCAGTGAAATTTGACACTTGATACAGAGTACATCATATCAGCTAACGTTAGGTAGCAAGCTAGACCAGCTGCACAGCTGATGCAGGAGAGTCGTGGTTGTCAGTGTACAAGCGCATTCATTTGGATCTGTGATGAGGCTCCAGCCATGCAGACATTCACACACAGACAGCGGAGGACACCATGCAAGGTTCCAACCTGCTCATCGGGAGCAGTTAGGGGTTAAGTGTCTTGCTCAAGGATACTTCGACATGCTGCCGTGAGGAGCCGCCCCAATATGTTTAGGCACCCAAAAAAAATGGCCAATAAACTAGCTGTTTTTTATGAGAACACATACGTCTTATCCTATTATGGAAAAATACACATTACGTCACTAGAATAGATTAATTTTCGTTGAACGACAGCCCTATAGGCCATACCCTAGAGTTGTCATGCTAATTTACATTTTGATACTGAAACAATATTTTGCCATGAAAATGTATTTGATATTGCACTTTCTAAAGGTTTGATACTTTTACCAAAATCCCTCTTGGGCCGACAGCCACATGGCCCAAGTCTCCACTAATACCATTCAAAACACTGGAAAAATGCACTCAGTAGGTTGCAGACCCCCGCTAAAGCCTAACAATCTTCCCACTTTGCCATTACTTTCACATGCAACCTTTTACTGGTAAGAAACAAGAGTTGCCGATATTCACAGCTTCAACAGACCCAGGCTATAAATCTGTATGGTGGAGCTAGAGAAAAGGTCACAGGGTCACCAAAATCAACATGTTTCTTCCTCTAAGGGTCATGAATATTCACAGCAGACTAATGGGTCAGGAGATGATTTGAAAATAAAAGGTTTGGTCTGATGGATGGATTTCTGACTTTTGGGGTCATGAATGCGCACAGCAAATTGTATGGCAATCTGGCCATTACTTCTCAAAATACCTTGTGCTCATTTTGGCCTGATGGTGGTGCTAGAGGAAAGGTGATGGGGTGATCAAAATCAAAAGGTTTTTTCCTCTAGGAATCATGAATATTTTTGTGACTATACAACTAACATGTTAGGATATGTGCTCATTTGAATATTGAATGACTGGCCTGGTGGTAGCACTAGAGGAAAGGCCATGGAGTCACCAAAATCAATGGGGTCCTTCCTCTTGGGGTAATAATGAATGTGCACAGATTTCATGGCAATCCACCCATTACTTTTCAAGATATGGTGAGAACAGATACACACACAGGGATGAAAACATCTTCCTCCAAGGCAATGGCTTGATGTGCAATACTGTGTCTGACTTTTTGTCAGTATAATGTATTTGTGTGTGTTTGTGCCACTCTGGATACCTACTATCATCAGATAGTGGGATGAAAGCTAAGATCTGCTCAACATTTTATCATTTTATTTGGGAATGTTTCCTTGTTCTCACAGACATTTTGGAGAAAATATAAACATGCATTTATTTTATTGTTGTATCATTTTGATATAGGGAATAATGATACTAAACTTAATCATCATTAGATTCAAATTCTGATATCGTGATGCTATTTAACTCAATTATGGCTTAACGGACAGACTATTTACATATACAAAGGACCTTCTGTGAGGAAAAATGGACGAAATTGCCTTTGTTAGGCTTTTTAAGACTGAAAGCCCTGGTGTTAGCGCAAGCACTTTACTGTGCAGAAAATAGCAGGGCATTGCTGAAGTGGATTTCTCCATTGTTAGAGCGTTCTTCACCAGTGGGCTAGTTAAGGACTACAGGGGGTCACTTTTCAGTACAGAAAATGTGCCCAATCATTTCTTTTCTTTCCTATGAATGGGAACACCATTTGTGACAAGGACTTTCAAAATCAATTTGAAAAGCAGCCTGTCCAATTTGCCATGCAAGAGACTGAAATAGTAACCTGCCCCAAGGATAACAGTTTTTAGTTGCAGAGAAATGCAACTGCACCGTGTTCCAAATTATTATGCAAATTATATTTTTCTCAGATTTTCCTAAATAGTCGATGCAAATGACAGTCAGCATAATTTTCAAGTCATCAACCGTTAGTTTAATGAATTCGAATGTTATTGAACAAACCTCCCAATGATAACAGTATATTTTTTTAAATAAAAAACTTAAAATGCACTGTTCCAAATTATAATTTTTTGGAATAAGTTTTATAACATTTTATAGGTTGTTAAGAACTGAAAATGCTCATTTTTTGAATTTGCAGCATTAGGAGGTCATATTTACTGAAATCAAAAGCTATTTCAATCAAAAACATCTTAACAGGTCAAGTTACATTTTAACATGCTATGAAAGGTTTGTTTACATTGGTAATGTTTGTAAACAAAAACAGACCTATATTTTCAGTTGAGAAAGATGCATAATGCGTATTTTCCATTTACAACTCAAAACTCTTCAATTATCTATATGAATATACCTAAAATTTAAATTATAAAAATAAAATAAAAAACGGTACAGATTTAGCCTTTAATATGGCCTTGTTCTTCACATTTGCACTCTCGCTGTTTTATTGATAAATCGATATAAAAAAAATAAGATTGATAATCTTAACAGTGTAGGCAGCCGACAATCAATGTATCAAACTGGCTCTTCTGAAAACGCTTCCCTCTTGGAGGAGCAGTTGAACTGGCCACCAGGTGTCAAGGTAGGATAAAATACTCAAACATGGGTCATCAGCCATCTTGCCTACATCCTAAAGTAAAGATTATCAGAATAAAAAATAACAGTATCAGCAAATTGCTGTATTTCCGAATGCAACAGACCTTTGGGGTGGGGTGGGAGGTCGATTTGATTGACATCCTGAAGTACCTGTATATTGGAGAATGTGGGTCAAAATTGAATTCTATTTTTACAATTTTTAGATGCGAAGTTTTCAATTGATAAACACAGATCAGACCATTTTGAAGGGGCTAATATGCGAGCTAAGCATTTTATGACCGACCAATATTTGCTAGCTTGTTACGTTTTTGGAGCTTCAGCAATATGTTAGATTGCCATAGAAGTGGGGTGATCTGTCCTTAATGAATGCAACACAGTAAATCTCAAGTCGGAGCACATTCTGACCTAGCTGCCAATGACCCAACGTTTACTGGTTAGACTTGCTAGCCAACGCTGACAGCTTAGCAGCCCAACAAGCAAACTTGCGGGACAGCTAACGCTAGCAGCTGCTACTCATAAGGATAGCATCCCCACATTGCATCTGCTATTAATCTAACCATTCCTAAATCCCTCTGGTATTTTCAATTCTGTTCGAGCTGATCCCTCCTGCAAGCATTTAGCTAACATTACACGAAAAAGCTGATTAATTGTTGAGTGGCAGCTAACGCTAGCTATTTAGGCAGTTGGCATGCTATAGCTCAATGGCCAGAGTGCGCTCTGCGCTGAGGCACCGCCACAAGGCCACTGACTGTCAGCCTTGATTTAGGAAACATTGGCCCGCTTCCTTTACTGTGCTGTGATAATGTCCAACATTTTGTATGTATTAAGCCAAAGCTCCAGCATCAATGTCAGAGTGCACCAGCAGATGGGCGACATGATTGGGCAATGTGCTTCCCAACAGGACATTAAGTGAGACAGAAGGAAAAATATAAGATGTCATTGATGATTGGGGGTGTTTCTAGGATAGACCCTTAGCTGTCAGCCGCCAACAGCATAAGACTAGTTTTGTCAATGCCATTTCTTTATATTTACTGATTTAAAAGGATACATTCAAAGATTTGAATCTGTAATGTTGACAAGGAAATAAAACTGTGGAGACCAAACTACTTTTTTATAAACAAGGTTGTCAGTATGTTCAGCTATTACTGTAACCTTATCCATTGATCCTACCATATTGGTGCACAAGTGCCTCATTGACTTTGGTATGATTATTGCCTTCTATTTCATATAACATATGTTTTGTTTACAACCGCTGTCAAACACAACACTCCAGTGATACTTCCAGTTCTTGTGTAGTTGGTAACATCACACCTTCTTGTCTTTTCATTTTATTTGTGTAGATGGGCATGTCACCCTCCAGGATGCCCCAGGCCCAGGGCATGATGGCAGCCCATGGCGGAGGCAGCATGGTTGGCCAGACAGCCAGCCAGGGACAGTTCCTGGCCCAGACCCAGTTCCCACCAGGGACTGCCACCGTCGCCACCGGGGCCATGAACGTCACTGTTGGGCCTGGGATGGGCCAGCCACCTGCACAGGCTGCTGTCACCCAGGTGAGAGATGGGAGAGACAAACTAGAGGTGGGGAGCCAGGGGGTAGAAGTAAGATGGGTGACAGGGGTAATGACTTATCTTTATCTTTAACTTAAAACGTTTTGGGGAACAGGCTGGCTACTAAGTCATTCTGTTTTGGATCAGTTGCTGAGAAACTGAACTAAAACAGCTGTATCCAACCATACTAGCCACACACAACAAATGTTCACTTCTCATGCTAACCACAAGGTGCTCTCTAAACTCAAATCTGTGTGTGTGGTGTTATGTGTTTGTCTTCGTTGTCTGTCTCACCCTGTGTCTGAATGTCTGTCTGCTTATCTTGTGTGTGTGTGTGATGTGTGTCCCCGCCTGTCCTTCATGTGTCCTTCTCTCCAGCAGCAGCAGAGCGCTAACCTTCCAATGAATGCACTTGGCCCCTCGCTGGGCCCCCAGCTAGCCTCCTCCCAAACCCCCTTGCACTCCACGCCTCCGCCCGCTGCCTCCTCCTCTGCCTCCTCGGCTGGGGGGGCCACTAACCTG
>OMKL01140834.1:0-15569 GCA_900302295.1 Parasudis fraserbrunneri | reverse complement strand
TTAGTATAAACTCTGTGTAGGCCAAATCAGCACAGAACAGATAGAGAACATTCCACTAAGTATGTTTGCTTTCCAATGGTGCTGGGCACTAGATAACAGCTAATACAATCTCCATTTTTTGGCTTATCTTTTAGTTCTGTCATTGAAAAGTTGCTGGGAAAGTTGGCCAGCTATACCACAGAATTTGAGGTCACGAGACAGTCTAGTGAAAAGGGGCACAACACGACCAGGATGCTGGTAACTGCTGTGTACACTGATGGTGTAGTCAGTAGCCTGGTCCTGTACAGTCTGTATATGCTGATAGTGTAGTCAGTAGCCTGGTCCTGTACAGTCTGTATATGCTGATGGTGTAGTCAGTAGCCTGGTCCTGTACAGTCTGTATATGCTGATGGTGTAGTCAGTAGCCTGGTCCTGTACAGTCTGTATATGCTGATGGTGTAGTCAGTAGCCTGGTCCTGTACAGTCTGTATATGCTGATGGTGTAGTCAGTAGCCTCTGGTCCTGTACAGTCTGTATATGCTGATGGTGTAGTCAGTAGCCTGGTCCTGTACAGTCTGTATATGCTGATGGTGTAGTCAGTAGCCTGGTCCTTTACAGTCTGTATATGCTGATGGTGTAGTCAGTAGCCTCTGGTCCTTTACAGGCTGTGTACTGGGATGATAGGTGAAACGACTGTATGAAATGGATGTGTGGAAAGAGGTATGTTCCAAGGCACACCATAAGTGCACATCGCTGTGTGGAGTTGGAGATAGAAAAAGAAAGATGTGCCAGGTAAATTGAAATGTTTCTGGAGGTCTTGAAATGCTCTGAGGCCCACAGGACCATATATGTCACAGAGCATGTGCACCCCTTTACGGCTCCACTGAGGGAATGAAGTTGGTTGGCCTCCCAATTGGAGGTTATTGTTATGAAAAATGGGAGAGTGAGGGTACGAGTTAATCAAAATTGTGCAGTGCTTTTTGACAAGACACCAGGTGGAGATGACTTCAGATAATTGAGCCAAATTTCTTTCTTGATTGTTTGGGTGAAATGTTGGAGTAGAGCAGATCTTGTAACAGAGTGCTGTACAAATGACCACTGATACCACTGGAAGTTAGGTACACCTAATCCCCCTTCGCTTTTTTGTCTTTGGAGAATTGACAATTTCAGTCTGTTTTTTTTAATTCCCCCATACAAACCTAGATGTTAAAGAATGTCTTGTTTTTTTCCCAGTGGTCTTTAGGTGGTGGTAAAGGTATCCTTGAACAAAGAAAGTTGATTCTTGGGAGGACATTCATTTTAATAATGGAGATGCAAGAGTGAAATGATAACGGGAGAGTTTTCCATCTTTGTAAATCTACTTCTACCTCTTTTTTTTTTTTTTTTTTTACAATGTTTACAATTGAAGGGTGGATTGACACTGCTAAGTACTTGATGTTCTGAACCACAGGGATATTGAATATGGAGGTCAGCTGTCTTGCTGATGCACTGAGTGGCAGTAAAGCAGATTTACCCCAGTTAATTTTATATCCCAAAATCTGACTGAAATAATTTCATGTTTAGATGGTGGGGAAGAGACTGAGGTACATCCTGAGTAAAAAAGCAATATATCATCAGCGTAAAGAGATATAAAATGCTTGGTGCTATGCATGGTAATAGGTTCATGACGGATTGATTGTCAGACAGCCTGGACCACAGGTTCAAGAGAAATAGCAAATAACAAAGGGGAAAGAGGGAAGCCCTCGCGGGAGCTACAAGATAAAGGCAATTGTTTAGAACAGATGTTCCCCGTCAACATAGCAGTGGGGTTTGCAGAAAGAACTTGAATAATAGCAATTCAATGATTACCAAAACTCATGTGACGTAGTACTGCCCATAGAAAATGCCACTGAAGGTGATCAAAGGCCTTTTCCGCATCGAGAGAAAGGACAGCTGTTGAAGAGTCAGTGTTATTAGAGAACTTAATGATATGGAGAAGCCGGCATACATTGTCTGAAGCAAGGTGGTTTTTGGTCAAACCTGTTTGATCCTCATGAATGAAAGAATTCATATATGGTTCCAATCGAGAAGCTAGTAACGATTCAGGTATTCAGTAACGATAATGGTGGATAACTTGAGCAGTTCTGTGGATCCTTACCTTTTAAAAGTAGAGAGATAATGGCTATGTTACCGTTTTTAGAGAGTGAACCCTTTGGAATTGCAGAGGGAATCATATCCAGCAGGAGAGGTCCTATCTGGGGCTAGGTGGCTAAATACAATTCTGGAGGTGAACCGTGTAAGCCTGAGGACTTGCCTTTATTCATTCACAGAAGAGCTTTATGGAGTTTGGATAAAGAAGCATCAAGATCAATGCAATTCTCCTGGGAAAGCAGCAGAAGCTGCAGTGGATTTAAAAAAAAACTAGAGCCGTATTGGGTGTCATAACTTATATGATGTATATAGAGAGGAGTAGACTACACTAAAGTTTATCATTGATTTCTATTGGGTCTATACACAATTTACCAGTAATGGATTTAATCGAGGTTATATTTGCTAGTCTTTCACAGGTTTTCAGTTTCAGTGCTAGCAAGTGGCTTGGTTGTGCACCATTTAGATAATAGTGTTGCTGTATGCATGAGGAAGTCTGTTCTATGTCTGACTAAATGATTGAAGTCTTTGCCGAGTAACTGTTACAGTGGTGGCGAGGTGGACCCAAAATGCTGGACGATGAGGCAGAGGAAGGATCCAAGGGTGTTTACTGAAGGACAAGGCAGGAGCAAAAAAAGGTAGAAACTGAAAATGCTGACTCGCAAAAGAATCACGAGGAAAAGGGAATAATGTAAGTTACAAACACAAGGAGACTAACAAACAGCCAGGAACAGACTTACTAGATAAAACAGTAGACTCTGACAGAAGACAACCAACAGAAAACAATGAACTGACCAACTGAACAGGACATGGGAAACTCAAACACACAGAGACAAATGACAAAACGAGAAACACCTGGGATGATTACAATGAGAGACACCTGGAAGGGGAAATAGACAAAGAACGAAAATAAACTAGACAGGGAACCACAGAACAAAGAACTATAAAACCTAGACAGAACACTATACATAATAAATATAGTAATAAATATAGTAATAATAAATAAAACTAAACCAAGCCAAAGGAACATGATACAAAGAACTAAACCTGGACAGAGAAACATAACAAGTAAACAACTAGAGTAAACAGGACACATGAAACACGAAACAACTAGACTGAACAGCAAACATTAAACTAAACAGGAAACATGACCGGGAGGGAGGGAGAGCGAGAGAGAGAGAAAGAGAGAGAGAGAACAGAGAGAGAGAGACAGAGAGAGAGAGCAGGGATAAAACAGACAAGAGGGGGATAAATGTCCTAGGAGGAGAGGGGCATGGGAAAAAAGGGCAGTCCAAGGCTGGGGGCAGGGACTAGTCCAAGGCCTGGGGGACATGGAGAGGGACTGAAGGGCAGGGAATAGTCCAAGGCCTGGGGGACATGGAGAGGGACTGAAGGGCAGATCATGACAGTAACTCCCTCTTAAGCACTAGTTCAGGTATAACGTTCATAATGTTTTCTACTTCAGTGATGTTTTTTTCAAATTTCTGAATATGCTGCAGTCTGGATTTATTTCGGTTGGAAGCAAACCCAATTGTTTTATCCCTGATGCATCCCTTCAATGCCTGCCACAGGATACAGGGATCATTCACTGATGCTTTATTAATTGCAATAAATTCATATAATTGTTCTTTCAATTCTTTTAGGAAGGTTTCATTCTGCAGTAGTGTGGAGTTCAAACGCCAACATGCTGCATATTTTGGAGTAGAGAGAATGGTCATTTTACCTGTCACAGCTCTGAGAGAGACACGGGGAGTAAATCAAGATCTGAAATCTTATCACACAGCTGTTTAGAGATGAAAATGTAGTCAATACAAGAAAAAGATTCAAGTAAGAAACAAGTAAATTCTCTCACTGAGGGGTGTGCAGTCCGCTAAGCATCTACAACAGAACAATCTATAGCCCATTTCCTTAACACGCTGTTCTCTTGATTCAGTGATCCTAGTTCTGTCCAAAGTGTAGCCAGACTGCATTAAAGTCACCCCCTATTATTAGAGCAAATTCGGATAATTCAAGTATTGTATTAGTTAAGTAGTTATAGAATTCAGCATCAAATACATTTTGAGAGAAATGCTATTTTTGTCCCATTTACTGCTGTTTTTATTCAAGCAACTCTCCCATCAGTATCTCTCCCACATCCCAGATCTGCATATTGAAAGATATGTTTGGTAAGGATTACTACACCTCTATTCTTGTTTGTATTTGAAGAAGATGCAATAACATGGTAGAATCTATTCTGCATTCTGACAACATCCTTTTCCAATAAATGAGTGTCTTGAAGAAAGGCCACCTCTACTTTTTTTCTCTGTAGGAAGTCCATAACACTTATTAGTTTCTGAGGGATATTTAGGCCTTGCCCATTGCAAGATAGTAGTGTAATGCTAGTCATGAATGTATAGAGGAAACAGTGGTGCTACCACCCCCACCATGCACCCCGGTCTCCTCTTGTTCCCAACCCTGTGTCCCTACAAAAATAAAACCCCTACACACCCACCCCTGCAAAAAAAATTGTTGACTGTGAAAAAGACTGTTTTGAAAAAGAGAGAAAAAACAATGACCCCCCCCCCAAAGGTAATCTCTTATCTGAGTTGAGCAAAAACAAAAAGGAGCGAAACCACGAGGAAAAACCACCAAGAAGAGTATGAGTTCAAAGGTCAGAGAGGCGATGTCATCTACCTCATACAACGTCACTTCACACGCATTAAACAAACCAGCACAGTACAGTAGATTTGATGTGAAAAGCTCAAGTTATGAGTCTTACTTACAGGAAGACTGGACACTATTCCTCTTGGCCTTATGGGAATTGATGAACTTCTCTGCCTCAGACAGATCATTGAAAAGATGCCGCTCAGCACCGTGGACCAGTTTGATGATGGCTAGGTACAGCAAGAAAGCCTCGAAACCCAGACCGCGAGCCCGGTTCATGACTGGGTAGCAAGGACGTCTCCGCCTGGCAGTACAGTCACTGTAGTCCGATGTGAATCGAACGGAGTAGCCGGCAACTTCCACAGGCATTTTTCTTGACTCATTGATGATGCAGTCTCTATCTGTGAAGCGCAGACATTTCACTATCAAGACTTTTGGAGCAGCAGAAGGAAGTTGCGGTGATGAGTTCCTGTGGCTTTTCAGCGAGATGTGGGAACCACTTGGGGATGTTGGTCGCCAGGTAGGCCAATGCGTTTTCCCTCTCCTCTTCCTCTTTTAGGTAGATGAGACACAGGTTGTCTCGTCTGCTTCTGTCCTCAAGAGACACCAATTTATCTTCAAGCTGGTTCAGTATTTCGCTGTGTTGCAATATGTGGTGTCTTCAGCATGTTTGGATAGGGTCTATTGTATGGTTCCCAGTTGACTCTCTAAACGTTCAAATCTTTCGTTGGAGTTCTTCGCATCCTGACTGAAGAACGTTTTCAAGGTAGTTTCCAGATAGGTCACTGTCAGCTGGCACACGGCAGTCTCTTTGTCCTCCATTTTTTTGTCAGATGTCTCTTTGGATTTAAAATTGCGTAATGGCATCAACATTATAATATGTCAGGCAGGCGGAAGTTATCATACTTTTTTTCCAAGCTTGATAAACTTGAAAGCGGTCTCATCAATAGGTTTTGCTGTAACAAAGTTAGGAGAGTTTGAGCAGAGGGAGTTCTACTCCGCCATCTCACTGGCCCCAGATCCGGTTCCTTTATTCTGTATGCAATTTGATTTTCTCAAGTAAAGCCTCAGTTTTAACTCTTTTGCCTTGTCGTCTCTTGAAATGGGTTCAGCAACCTCAGTGAAACTTAACAGGGATGCCGAGGTTATATTAGGCTTGTGATCATGGTTTTAAATTGTCCATAAGTTAGTAGAGAATTTATTTTTAGTGTGTGTTGAAGATCATTCTAAGAAGTTGAAGCACTAAAATAAAAGGCTGACTTTCCAGATTCAGACTGTGCTCGGGGGACCTTAAGCATTAGCCAGTCATTTGAGTGGGTTAGACAGGGTCCAAAGTTCCAGTCCAGCATTATCGCGATATAAGGTGGTAGCTTTCCGACAATGTTTTCATAGATAAACAGATACCAATGTTTATTTCGTCTCTCTGCCAGAGAAGACTAACCCACCCATCAGTAACAAATCTGAGGGCGGAATGATAGACTGTGTCTAGGGGTTTAAGAGTGGAAGGAGCAACATTTCTATAAATCACATCTCCATAATCCAACACGGATAGAAAAACTGCATCAACAATCCTTTTCCTACTAATCATACGGATAAAAGTAAAGAATGTGCCTCAATAGGTAATGAGGTCAGCAACCTGTTTTTGAATCTGACTTGCCCCCTGCAGCAAAACATTTCTGTAGGCCTACAAACGTAAACAAAATGATCAATCGATGAATGTAAGTCGCAGCTCTCTCTCTCCCTCTCTCTCAGAGCAGGCAGGCACTGCCTGTGTGACCACAAACTAACATTATCCAAAGCAGGACACAGAGCTTATCAAAGGAGTGTAATCCACCATTATGAATAAAAGGAGGTACATAGAAAAGTGAAGCACATAGAGGCAGACAGAAAGTTAATAACCATTTTGAAGCGCACCTGCCATGACTTCCTCAAAGCATTGTAGTCTATAACCTACTGCACAAAGAGACCATATTGATGATATTACTTCCAACAATAGGCCCCTAGTTCAGAGTAGATTTCTCTTTTCAGCCTACATTTCCAGTTCATTTGAAGGCTATTGTGACAGTAATAATCAACTCTCACTCACACCATCTTTGTTTGAATTTAGGATCAATACACTTCAGTTGGGAGTGCAGCACACATTGCAACAGCTCATCTCATCATGGCGACAGGGTAAACACCTTCAACCCTGACTGAAGAGAATTCAGCAGGCTTTTAAGTGATCAGTGGTACTTTAGTGACATGGTTAAAAATGCCTATGCTCCAAACTGATACTGATACTTTCTTCTCTGGCAGTAATATTGCTGATAGCAACTAAGAAAAGCAAACCTTATATAATAGAGACATGACGTTAACAGAACAACCAAGAGACCTTTTCTAACATTCTGAACGGGCCCAAGTATATTTCATGTTACAATGTTCGTTAATACAATAGCCCAAGCCGTTCCCCTAGCAACAGAATTCTACTGAAAAGATATTGCAAGTGCATCTTGCCAGACAGACAACGCAAGAGGACAATAGCGTACTACACAGAGAGCCTCCGGATCAGCCCGTAGTGGTTAATGGGCAGCAGATCACTCCTTCATCTCAAACATGTGTTTTCAAGGTACATTTCATTTGATGTGTATGTTAATTCAATAATTTATTTGCATGCAAGATGTTAATGTTATGCTAGATTCATAATGATCTGGAGCTTCTGATGCATATGTGATTGAGGTTAGTAACAGACTAATGTTAGTAGCTAAACTGTGATAATACGCTAACTAAATTAACTCTGAGCCTGTTATCCAACCTTATGAAGTTCTAATGTAGTATTTTCCCAACAGTTTTTGATATGGTGATTTTTTTTATATGGTCGGTAGATTAGCCACAGCAGGGCACCAGTCAAATACAGCCCAGGTGTTGCTTTTATCACGGTAGAGATTCATTGCTTCATTTATAATTATGATACATTGTTACAAGTTTTTCAAAAAGTTTCTGATAGCCATGAAATGTATGCCTTTGTTGTTTTATAGGGGTTTTTAAGGGTTAATTTATAGCATTCCAATGCGCAGTTAATAATTAGAGGTTTGTAAACATTTCATTTGAAAACATGATATTTCCATAACATTACCTATTATTAGTCCTGTCAATCATTGTTAAGCAGCATCTTAAAACTGCTGCAGTTTTATACTCAATATTTTCAAGGGACACTCCACTGGCAACTTTTTTTTTCTTTGCTGTGGTAAGCATTTTAATTTGCCATGCGCCCTGTAAAGTAGGCCTATAATCATCTATGGATACCATTTGGAGACCAACAGCCAATAAACGAATGCGCACATTTGACACGTTTAATAGTTCCCTTGAGTCAAGCGAGCAGCAGTATCGTTTGGTCGATAGTCAAGTCAAAGTCCTCAAGTCAAAGTCTATTAGATAATATTTATTCTTTCTCTTTCTCTTCGCTCCTGGATATCAGATGAAGCTCTAGTCTTTCATGGCTTTAGGTAGAAGTTTACATTCCAGGTGACCAAAAATACTAGCTGATGCATTATCTGGCTATATTAGGACCGAATGAGTGGACAGGGGAAACAGAATAGATCACTATTAGTATTCTTGATGTATGCCTTTTGCTGGCAGAGATTTGCACTCTACTGAGCGCACTCTTCTAGTTGAATATAACTTCATGTCATCGCGGGCCACTGAGGGCATTCCAGTGATGTGTGTATGTCGTTTGTGCAGATCAGTTCAAGAGAACTAGACCTATCTAAAGTTATTCACTGCAAGCCCTGGCTGATATATGGATGAATATGGCAGCATCTGAGGTTATTGTGGTAATAATGTCCTAATCTCTATGTTGTAGCCTTACAGCTCCTTGTGTCTATTAATTATTACATCCTGTGTTGAAAAAAATACAAAAGTACATACCCGTAGATAAAATACCAAGTTGTCGGTCTCAGGCTTCTTCCCAATGCAGCCTACCATCTTGATGGCTCTATCTCACTCGCTCTCTCTCTCTCTCTCTCTCTCTCTCTCTCTCTCGCTGAACGCCTGGCTGCAACCGCCTCTGCAGCTCAATTTCAGCAACAAATTCCACTAACGCCGACCGGTTAGGGAGCCTGCTCTGGTGGTGGAGCCGCTGAAGGCCTCTAAATTGAAGAGGAATTGGGTTTCTAACAAGACCCCAGAGCTTGGGTTAGTGCTTGACAAGCGGATGAGAAAACATAGAGATTAAATAGGCACCGTGAGTTACATGCTCAGTGGGAAACTGGCAAACTTTTCTGGACTCCTTCTTGAATGAAGACGAAGAAGGAAAGGCACTGGAGAGAGAGACACACAAACGTGTAGTCAGCGTGCCGATTACAGTATATCGCTTTTTCTGTCACAGAGGAACTCTGAATCAGGATAGTTTGGCTCAAACAAACGAAATGCCTTGTGCTCTGACTCTGGAGAAACCTCAATGTACAAATTGATTCTAAAACTGTAGCAATTTCCTTGCCATGCAGTTAAAAGCATAGCTATTCCCTGCTCCGTGTGAGGTCTGTGTTTGTTCTTTACAATGCAAAGTGACTGAGACTACAAACAGGCCACTGGTCAAATACATTACATGTTAAAGCCCCCTATCGCATGCATTTTCTGACTTGCAGAATGGCAACATTAACCAATGGTAGTCATGTCCAAAGAGGTTGTTATAACTCAGCCCTGAAGGCCTTCCTGATCATGATTCCAGAAGGACCTTACAAATGACCGTATGAGACATTCTTGATCTGCAGGCAGTCTCTAAGACAAACTGAATGTACAGAGACACTTGGAACAAACCTTTATTGACTGGAAATGCCATCCAAGAATTGACATATCTTATACATATCACTGTGACAAAGGAACATGCATTGCTCTCTTCTAGTGCTTGAAGTTAGAGGCAGAGCTGTCAAATTTGTACTGTGACCTGTATATAATATCTGACTGACTTTGTGTGCCCATACATTGCTATTGTGAACACTTACACCCAAATTAAGTTTACATTCTTGTTTGGAATTGTTAGCAATACTAGAATATAACCCTCATTGGGGTGTGAGAACTCAAAATTGTATGGGCCTGGTAAGTCGGTGGCCAATTCATTATCTATAGAGCAGCCTCAGATTTTACACCCAGCTCACATCACAACTGCCAGGTTTCTCTCTCTTGCTGTGTTTTGGCTGCAGGAACTTTCCCCTGGAACTAGGAACCTTTTGAGGAACTCCCATTTCCACCACAGGAACCAGGGTCTAAAATAAGTTCCAGGGACATTATTTTATCCCTCAAAAAGTCGGCTCAGGGGGTAGTACTTTTTCAAAGTACAGGAACTTTGGGGGTGGGGTTTGCAGCGCTGAACATTTCTGATCGGTCGAGTTTGAGAATCCGTGCTGATTGGTCAATGGAAATCATCACAAATACGTTATGTTCATTGAGAGGCAGACTTTGTTCATGTTCATGTTCATGGAGAGGCAGATGATGCTAGCCTGGTAATGGGCAGTAGCAAACATTAGATAAATAACCTGCAAACATAAGACTGTTCTCACAGCACAATATTGATTGATATTGAAAGAAAATTGTTTTTAATTCATAGGTATATCAACTATGATGTTCACTTGGGCATTTCCATGTTGTAAACTGGGAGGGCTGCTGAGAGTGTCAGAGCAGTCTGAGATGGACTCATTTGTCTAATCTTTGTGGGTCTTTAGGCTGTGGTGGAAAAGCAGACAATAATGGGCTGAAGGAAACGTTTAGTTCCTTGAAACGTAGTTCCTGGGACTAAAAGTTCCGGGTACTTTGGGTCAAAAAGTGGCTTCTGATTTCTAGCTCTGAAAGACCATGTCAACAAATATTGACTGAATTGTCCTGGGTCACAGGAATAACATATGTGAGCTCTTACAAGGAGTGGCATTTCCCTTTAAATCTCAAGGAGGCTAAATGAAGGAGAGGATACGACCATCATATCCTGTGAGAAATTGGGGTTTAACACATGCACAGTAAAATTTGTCTGCATTTCCATTTGATTTAGTACCTTTGGGTGACTTAGCCCCCAGTATATTAGCCTTGTTACTGTAAATCCCCATGCAAAAATGGACAAGACACTTCCTGAAGTGATGGTGGGGGTGGACCTCTACATTCCCATGGTTGGACAGAATTAGGGTGGAGTCTATGCAACTATGCAAAACCCCAGCATTAATATATCCTGTTAAGATTCCCTGAAAATTAAACAAGCCATTGCACCTAAGCTAAACATATTTTTATTTTATTTTTGTCAGCCTGTCATGATGTTTACCATGTCAGCTCATCAAAATGGATTGTAGGCATGTTTTCTTTTGGTTGCCACATGGGAGGAGCACTAGTGTACTTCAAAGAGCCTAAGTCTTGGGGCAATAATACATTTACTCAGTTTAGGCTGCAGAGTGAATAAGCAAATAAACCTCAATAGAGTAAGGAGTTTCAAAGACAGACTGAGCGATAACAACTTGTGCACACCCACATATAGATACACAGTTATAACAGAGAAGGTGTTCTTTGCTGTGACAGTGTGGTGGCACTGATGCACCATGGGATGCTAGGTACTGTAATCATCACAAAAGACCCCTAACCACAGCAATTAACATCCATTTACATCCGTCCAGTTAATGAAGTATGGCTTGATGTGTTCTATGGCCTTACAGTATAAAACACAATGGGATTTTCCACCAGCCAGAATGCTTGTCCTGAATAAACACATTTTATTATGTCTCCTTGCACACATCCTCTCATTTGAGTTGGGTACTTTGTTCGGGAGGTAATGAATGGAGGAAACATGTAGCAGGACTGGGCTCCCTCGACACAACAGACGAGTCTCACACACACACACACACAGGCAAAGATGCAAGCGCACACGCACACACACAAACCATGGGAGAGTCCTGAGGAGCCTGGCTGTATTAGATGGTCTGACACAAAGTCATGCTCACTGCCGTGCTCTGCTGTGAAGGAGAAGAGAGAGACAGGAGAGGGGTGGGGGGCAACACACCATCCTCCACTTTAATTTGCAGGCCCTCTCAAACAAAGCGTGGCTTAATGAATTGGAAATGGTATTATCCACAGGAGAACATGGGCGTAGATACAGGGAGACTGGAGGTGAGTGCTACATAGAAATGACTTGTAGCTTGGAGAAGCCAGGAGAAGCATGCCAGTGTTGGAGTGTAAATGAGATGTGGAACGTGGATTGTTTGAAATGCACCTTTTTTGAATTGAATTGAAATACTTTATTATCCCGTGCACCTACATGCAAGAAAATGAGAAGGGACGGAAGACAAGCCGGATACTTTTCTCTGGGATGTAAATGGAACAGAAAACTGTGTGTGTGTGTGTGTGTGTGTGTGTGTGTGTGTGACTCTGTACACATATCCACGTGTTTGTGCACGCTAAAATATACAATATGCATCCACTATGCAGAATTCGCTATACATGAGTGAAGCACTTTTTCCTCACTGCCTTCACTTGTCTTCGTACAATCAGTAACTGAAACTGCCCTTCTGTGTGAGCTGTCTCTCATAATAAAGGACTTCAGAGAATTCTTTGAGATTGGGATTCAAAATGAACGCAAGATTGTTCTTCGCTAGCCCTGACAAATGAAATACGGAGGCAGTAAGCAATCAAAAACAAATTCTAAGCATTCCATTAATCGCATCTCTAAATATCATGCTGACTCACCAGATGTAGGCCTGGGATGCATTTTGGGTCCCAACCCATGGTTCTGAGGAGCACTACTGTACTGCATTATAGTGTAGACCTTGATATGTGTTTCATACTTCTTGTCTGTATGGTCTACACTGCATCAACGGCGACGTTGTGCACTTGTGGTGTGTGCGGCTGTGTGCGTACTGTAAGGTCCATGCAGGCTCTGAGCATCTCCAAGATTTTGTAACAGTGCGGACGGGGGCCGCACAGACCGCATTGCAATGATTGCCATTGCCGTGAGAATGCGTACTCCATTGTTCAAGCCGCTCCGACCGCAATAGCTATGAAACGACCTGACATTTGCAGAGACCGTCCTTACGCCAAAGACTGTACAGACCGCAAGAAGAATGAAAAGAACTCCTTCCTCAGTCTTTTCAGAGGAAAGATTCTGACAACAGATCAATGGTTTGTCTGGTATCAAAGGCTCAGCAGATAAAGAGAACGCCTCTCACCTCAGACAGAGTCTAGGGAGACTTACTCAGATCTGCAGTCTAAGCCTCTTGTTGGTTCAGACAGTTCAGTTGGCAAGCTCAGGGATTTTCTTTTCTTTTTTTCTGTAGACTCATAGCAATCCAGATAGTAAATAATCCATGGTGTCAGTGACTACATTTACATGGACTGCAATAACCAGACTATTGGCCTTATTCTAAATAAGATAGTATTTTGATTAAGCTGTGTGCATGGGTTGCTTATAGAACTATCCCATTCGTATTCCTGTTTACATGCTACAGAGCATAGCCTGATTATGTGATGCAAGGTAAAAGACTAAAAAGTGACATCACAAGTCCATGGGACTAAACTAAGGAGGAGCAGGGTATCCAATATGAAACACAGCATTGGGTGTGCCCAGAAAGTACTGAAGTTATATGAGTCAGGTCAGCTGGACATTAAAAGTTTAGTTTATTTAATTATTTTTGTTATTTTTATTTGTCTGCCTTTGTATGTATTATGTATTGGTAGTATGGATTTGGGACTCGGTTTGCAATGCCAATGCAAGTAAAAACAAATTTAAAAGTTAATAAATTAAAAAAGCTAATTTCTAGACCACAGGACCACCTGATGAAGATGAGTGCCAGTAGCCTATATGGCTTAAGTTGAAATATCACTATAAATCTGGGGTTGAGAAAATTGGCCATGTCCAGTAACTCCTCCGTGTTGGGGTCTGCATACCTTTCCTACAGCTAGTGAAGAATATTTTTATTTATTTTATTTATTTAACCAGGCAAGTTGACTAAGAACACATTCTTATTTACAGCAACGGCCTGAGGAGTAGTTGCAGGGGGAGGGAGGTTGCCATTGATATCAGCCAATTAATGGGGAGGGATGATTAGGTGGCCTTGATGTCAGAGACCTGATTGGGAATGTGGCTAGGAACGTCAGGGAACCCCCTATGCTTTACGAAAGGCACCCTGGGTTCTTTAACGACCGAATTCAGTCGGGATCTCAGTTTAACGTCTCACCCGGAAGGACGGCACTCACAACTGTATGGTGTCCCTATCACCGTAACAGGGGCATTGTTACTGACAGATCCAGAGGACAGAGTGCTCCCTGCTGGACAACAACACCACTTTCCGACAGCGGCCTTGACCGGGGCTCGAACCGGTGATCTTCCGATCATGACTCTGGAGCCCTACTATGTAGCCACGCTGCCAGACAAGAATGCTGGTCTTGACTGTCATAGTCAACTGTACAGCTGCACTTATACCGGGCTAACATATTATTGTGAGTATTGGCATCTGAGAATTTCCCCAATGCTAAAATCAAATACCAAGAACCATGTGTAATCTCTGACACATAGAAGCATGTTAGATCTCTCTACTGGAGAAAATGTGACCATATCTCAATACTTTTTGTCCAATGACCACTGTCCAAATGGTGCAAACTGATGGTCAAAGTCCATACTATTCAGTAAAACCTATGGATCGGATCAGTACTCTGTATCAGCAGTATCTGCATCGGTGCATCCCTTGTCTTATCATCGTCCTCTATGGCCAGGACACATGAGATGAGGATATATGAAACAGACAACAAACTCACATAGCCTGACAGTGCAACTCCATAAGGGCGAGAGCTTTAGTGACAAACTCCAGAGTATAATGGGTTCCACCTAAAATCCCTTCTGTTTTATTGTTTTTATCACTATATTATTATTTTGCAGTATTGTCAACAGTATATAGTTTTGGGAGCATTTTGTTTCTTATCACCTATGACCTGTGATGATGTCATCAGCAGGGCCTGTGCTCTACTTCCTCAGTCTGCTAATATCTATATTTGGTAGAAAAATTAAAGTGTTGCAAATGGCTGATGACTCCACATTGTTTTTGAAAGATAAGTTTTAGGTTCACAGAGCTTTGAATCATTTGATTCATGCTTTTTCTTGTGCATCTGGACTACAGTTAAATGTGTGAAAGTGTGAGATCCTATGCCTGTGATGACAAATAAATTGACAATATTCCTGTCAAGGACACAGTGAAATATCTAGGTGTTTATGTTTCAAAGAATCATATAGTGAGGCAACATATGAACTTCCATCCAAGGCTAAAGAAAACAAAGCGTATTTTAAATAATTGGCTCCAAAGAGATCTGTCAATTCTAGGGAGACTACCATTAACGAAGGCAGAGGGCTTATCTAGATTTGTTTACCTGGCATTGTCTCTTTTTGTCAATAAATCGATGTGCAAAGATATCATCAAATGTTTTTTTTATTTTTTTTTATTTGGAGAAATAAGACTCTTTTGTTTCAAACAAAAAAATCAGAAGGTGGTCTTGAGGTCTTAAGCTTTGTAGATATTAACAATACCTTTAAGAAGGTGGTTAAGAAGATGTCTGACTAATGGAAATTCCATGTGGTTCTTCATCCCAAGTAAGTTTTAATATGGAGGCTTGAGCTTTCTACTTAAATGTAACTATCTACCAGAAAGATTATCATTTCAATTATTTTGATTATTCAGAAGTGCTATGATCGTAAAAGTTATGTTTTGTCCACAACTTTGCTCTCGTGTGGCTCCACTGTGGAACAACAGTTGTATTACCATTAAGAATAAAGGTCTTTTCACACGGGGAGCTGTTTGACGTGCCTAGTAATTCATTTTCACTGAGAG
>OMKL01140831.1:0-15925 GCA_900302295.1 Parasudis fraserbrunneri | reverse complement strand
ACATTGTTTTTATATACGGGTTTAGGAGAGGGCCAAAACAAAACGTGCGGGTTGGGTGTAGGAAATCATAATCAATTGTGTGGAGTGTGTGTGTGTGTGTGTGTGTGTGTGTGTGTGTGTGTGTGTGTGTGTGTGTGTGTGTGTACACTCACCATCTCTCCCTGGCAGTCCTCTTTCCTTCTTGTCATCACACTTGTTGCACTCGCTGAAGTAGAGCAGAATGAACATGTCCAGCATCACCCACACCAGGGAGGTGGCCAGCACCACCTTACAGTAGGCAAACCTCCGCATCCTGGACACAGAGAGACGAGAGAGACACACAGATGGAGAGTGAGAAAAGATGGGGACTGCAATATTAAAGCTCTTTCAGAGGTGCAATATGGAGCCCTGAGCCACAGCCACAATCACAGGCTTTTCAAAAGCTCTGCAGTGGAGATGAATCTCTCTCTCCCTCTCCCTCTCTCCCCCCATCCCCTCTGGCTCTCTGCCCAAGTGTCTCCTCAACTCCTCCAACTGTCTGTCCGTTTGTCTACATATGTACGTATGTCTGTCTGTCTGCCTATCTGTCCGTACGACTATCTGTCTGTCTAACTGTCAGTCTGTCTGTCTAACTGTCAGTCTGTCTGTCTGCCTGTCTGTCTGTATGACTATCTGTCTGTCTGTACGACTATCTGCCTGTCTGCCTGGCCTGTTATCTGCAGACTGGTTATCAGCGACTCTCTAAAGGTCATCTCCACACTTCCACAGAGACCACACAATATTTGTGCCATTTTTTATTTCTGTCTTAAATGACTCAAAAGGGGAAACAGTGAGCCAGCTAACAGGTATCCTTGGTGTATGAGACTTTTATCGGGGCATCAAACATTACAGTGTGCGTCTCAAAAGCAAATGTTAACACAGTGACGCTGTGGTCTAGTCATTCCCAGTCATTCCGCACACAAACACACACATACACACACACACCTCATACAAAACTCTCTCCGTCTCTCTCTATCTCTCTCACACACACACACAACCCATATGAATAGTCCTGCAGAGTACAAGCCTATCAACTCCTTGTACGTTTAACAAACAAAAATCTAACCTGTGTGCTAAAACGTAGACAAACCTATGCACACATACCCTCTTAGCACACACACTTTGCAGGCAGGCACACACACACACACACACACACACTGTCTCTCTCTCTCTTTCACACACACACACACACACACGCACACACACACGCACACACACACACACACGCGCGTGCGCGCACACACAGCAGAGAGGGGTTGCGATAGTAATTGCTTTTCTTTGGCAGCCGGCGAGAGTCAGACACAGCCACATTAAAATTCCTCTGCACCCCTCTCGCTCTCTCCTCCAGCTCTGTCTCTCCCTCTCTGGTTCATTCTCTGCCTCCACCATCCCTCAGGTTGCAGCAGCATGAGCAGAGAGAACATTTATTTAGCCATGGTGATTTCTCCCGCGCACCCGAGAGAAAGGGGTTTGCACGCAGCTAGCTTAGCTTAGCAGCCGTGCAGGACAGAGAACCACAGAGGATTCCAAACCCCCCCCCCGATAGGATTGCTCCGTACATAGCGAAGTGTCTCGCACAGCAAAACGGGGAGTGCAGATCAGTCCGTTCTCTCTGTTCACCAGACTGGTGTTTTTAGACTCAGCATCCTCGCTCCGAGCCAATGCTATCTCTCACAGCTTAAAGGGATATTTTACACCACACTGCTGTATGGGTGCATAAACAGCCAAAGCAGCTGCCTCTCGGCAATAAGATTAACAATTATATTTCAAGTATCAAAAGTCACAAAATGTTAAGGCTCGTAGTTATGAATAAAAAGCTGATCGAACAACTGGCCCGCACATGCAACATATATTACATAGACCTATAATATTGTATATATTGAGGATTGTATACAGGAGAGGAACTACAACCCCCTCTTCAGGTGCCTTGGCGTACACATCTTAAAAAGGACCTGACATGGTCTACACACACTGACAGTTATAACCTCAGATGTCTGAGGAAATTCAGGATGGCGCCCCCTAGACACTAAAGAACTTTAACACATACACTATATAGAGCATCCTGTCAGGTGGTATCACCCCCTGGTACGGGAACAGCCCCACAGAGAGTGGTACGCTCAGCTGCCGCAGATTTAAGGCTAACACGGAGAGGGTCAATAGAAGCTACCACCCCCCGAGCCATCCAGATCCTAAATGAGGACTCTGTGTACCTATGCACTACTCACTGACCGCATCATACATTCATATTCTTCAGCAGTCCCGTTCGTTTACTCGTCTACTCATCTGCACGTTTGCGCATTTGCACTGCACCCCTTTCCATAGTCCTGATTCCTGTGTTTGTATACATTATTTGATTTACTTTACTACCTACATTCCTGATATTAGTTTTAATATTTTAATTACTTATAACTGTTTATGTTAGGGACCTTATATTGCAAGTTTTTACTTTTTACAGAGTTTTATTGTACATTTATTTACTGTACATGTACAATGTATGTAGATGTATATGTGACAAATAGCCTAAACTTTGACTTTGATGGATGAAGATGTTGTATGCTGAATACACAGACACTAATTAAAGGGGGAAAAAATCAGGTTAGCCCATTTCCTCTACATTTTCTTCTGTCTTGTAGACAGCTTTTGCTAATGCTAGCTCCACGACAGAATGATCCGCTTGTGTTTTCTTCTGCATACAAGGAGGTTGGACGGTGGGCAGTGCTGAGGGGCTGCGTTGTCTCGTGCCGAAGTCATCATGTTACGGATCTCCAAATGCCTCGAATTACAGGCAGTTTCTGAATACGGGCGGTGTGCCTTTCTCCATGGACTGAGCATGGTGATACTTTCACGGTATTTATATAGCACCTAGACCTGCTTTATAATCAGGAAAGAAATGGAAATAGCACTTTCTACAATATGTCCCCTTTAAGTCTATGGGGTGTGTTTTATTCGGTGAGCTTTGGGAGCTATTCAAATTAAAATTCAAGTTCAAAATTTATGTTGAGGCGGACAGAAAATCATTGTTAAATACTCTATGACAATGATAGTTTCCTTTAAAGCAACAAATACTGTTATATGATTAAGGGCACTAGAGCGTAAAAACAAAAACATTTAAAAATGTGAAACCATGACTTTTGAGTCTATCCATGAATAATGAAACAGAGGGGGAGGAAAAGCAGAAATTAGGGTGGGAACAATAAAATGGATTTCATACCAGCCTACACAAACAAAACAGTGTTGCACGCTACTCGTACAAAGTAACTACGAATGTCAAAAGCTACCCATTAAAAAAAATCCCTGAAAATTGAATTCCTACCTTTTGTTTTTCTGCATCAAATGCGGCGCCACTAGAATCTCATAATGGTTATGGCACTTAGCGTGCTGTGTTTGTGAGCAGAGGAGAGGAGGAAAATGGCCTGCTGGGTGCTGCGGTGTTGTTTGCCACCTGTGTGTGTGTGTGTGTGTGTGTGTGTGTGTGTGTGTGTGTGTGTGTGTGTGTGTGTGTGATCTGTGCTACACACACACACACACACACACACACACACACACACACACACACACGTTACTCTTGACAATGTGTAGTGAGAACGTGGGCAGAGAGATATTATTGACTAGCCCTCACCCCACATCTCTCCTCTTCTCCATCATCCCTCTTTCCACATCTCTCCTCTTCTCCATCATCCCTCTTTCCACATCTCTCCTTTTCTCCATCATCCCTCTCTCCACATCTCTCCTCTTCTCCATCATCCCTCTCTCCACATCTCTCTTCTTCTCCATCATCCCTCTCTCCACATCTCTCCTCTTCTCCATCATCCCTCTCTCCACATCTCTCCTCTTCTCCATCATCCCTCTCTCCACATCTCTCCTCTTCTCCATCATCCCTCTCTCCACACCTCTCCTCTTCTCCATCATCCCTTTCTCCATATCTCTCCTTTTCTCCATCATCCCTCTCTCCACATCTCTCCTCTTCTCCATCATCCCTCTCTCCACATCTCTCCTCTTCTCCATCATCCCTCTCTCCACATCTCTCTTCTTCTCCATCATCCCTCTCTCCACATATCTCCTTTTCTCCATCTGCACTCCCTCCACATTTATCGACCCCTCCTCTGTTGTTAACCTCTCTGTCCCTCCCTCCCTCTCTCTCGCTCACCCACACAAAGACACAGTGAGCATAGACTCTTTCTCTTCTTCCAGAGTCAGTGCACATACATACACACTAGGGGTGTAACGGTACACGTATTCATACCGAACCTTTCGGTACAGGACTTTTGGTTCGGTGCGCGTGTGAACTGAATTAATAGTCTAGCTTTAACCACATACAATTAAATTCAAAGCTGAGTTCCCGCGATGACATAACTTTCGCAAAGAGGCGGATGTTGGAGCCATCCGAAAGATCAGAGCGAGCATTACACCAGTACCCCTCCAAGCAAGGACAGACAGCACAGTAAAATCATTGGATATGAGACGCAAGTTTGTTGACAATTTTGGAACTGTGTGTGCGGAGCACAGAAATAGATAGAAGGTGCCGAGTTGGACATACCACCAGATGAAAACGAGGAAGTTTGTCCTTTCCTCATTAAACACACTGCAAGCAGAGAGGCGCTTTGTCAGGCACAGCCTTCGTCAAATCCATTTGCCTCTGGACTTTGAGCAATACATGAAAGCAGTTCCTCAGTAACGATGTAGATCCGTTCCGTGGCAAGAAAATATCCATTGCAGTTGATGAAACCACTGATTAACATCACCGAGACCTCGCCGTCCTCAACACTGTGACAGAGACACAGACTTTGATTGTGATAGGCGAGTAGGGACCTTTGATCCCTGACTGACGACTCGAGGGCAGCTTCAACTGTTAGCATGCTAGCACTAGCAAATAGTTATCGTAGCCCCCCATTGAACTATATAAAACCGTAGCCCCCATGTATCTACTGTGCTGAACTCTGACCCTTCATCAGATGTGGCAGGATCAATGACACAGAGTCATTTAGGGCCACCTTGTGGCAAAGATGCCTGGTGCACTTAGGCATAATGTGACAGTTACATTTACACTTTGTCATTAAGCTGATGCTTTCATCCAAAGCGGTCCTCTAGATAATAATTATGTAAAAATAAAATAGGTAAAAATAGGCTACATTAACTCTGAATCCCAAAAAATGTTTACGGAAAAAAACAATTTTGGAAAAAATGAAACTGATTTCATAGGGCCCTACAAATGTGAGTGCAGTGCAAACCCAGCTCCCCATGGCAATTACACAGCCTCTCCCTACTAATTCAGAGTAGCAGCAAATTTTATGTTTTGCATGTACTGAAAACATACCGAACCGTGACTTCAGAACGAGGTACGAACCGAACCGTGGCTTTAGTGTACTGTTACACCTATACTCTCTCCTCCTCTCTCAGTGTACTGTTACACCTATACTCTCTCCTCCTCTCTCAGTGTACTGGATTACACTGACCTCGCTCCACCGCCATACAGCACAAACACCTCATTGTCATCTCTACTGTACATTTTACACAATGTACTCTCTTACACACACACACAAACACACGCACACGCACACGCACACACACATCCAGGTGCACACAATGACACACACACACACAAGGACAAAAGCAGACTATGTCAGTGAAAAACACGCATACTTTTGCACACATGCATTAAGTTCTCCAAATATATTAAAACATGCACGCCACACACAGAGGAAACACAGCCACTAGGACATAGACACACACACAGGTGCTGTCTGAAACACACACACAGTGTGCTCATTTTTACACATATGCACACCAACATACAACACAAAACACACATAACATTACACACACTCAACAAACGACACTGAAGGAGAGATTCATACAGGCCTATAATTTTGCCCCTTTTTAGTCAATGAATCGGTCAGTTTGGTCTTGGTTGATGGAGACCAAGCCTCACGCCCATTTTCCTCTATTACCCAGCCATTCTGAATCCACTTCCAGTGTGTTTCAGGGGTTAGTCGATTAGCCTGGTCCTTAATTAGTTATTTCCTAGGAATGACAAGCACATCTCTGGTAAGCACCAGATTTAAAGAGGTACTTCGGCATGATTGCATGCAGGGAAACACAATTTTACAGACAAATCGATTAGTCCACAAAGACCTATGACTATTAGTAGGCTAAGAATTTCTTAAGTCGAGGACAGCACTAGCTTACTCACACACACACACACAGACCGAGACACCCATACACTTGCACACAAAGTTGTGTGAAAAGGCTGTCACTGGGACGTCAGCTGATTTCCCAGTGTGCTGTTTGATCAGAGGCATGTAAGAGGAGGAGACAGCAACACTCCCAGCAGCAGCGCTGAAGATTTATATGCACATACATTCAACAACACACTCCCGGCCCCGTCTCTCAAACCACGCCGCTCTGCTCTGCTCTGCTCTGCTCGCTGCATTTCTAATCAGGCATGGCAAAGGACACCTCAGGACTCAGCACTGGCTGCTCACGGCAGCCCCGGGCCGCTTCAATGTGTGTGTATGTGTGAGAGATGTGTATGTATGTGTGTGTGTGTGTGTGTGTGTGTGTGTGTGTGTGGGTGGGTGTGTGTGTGTGTGTGTGTGTCAGTTTAGTTTATGTTGGGCGCGGGCATCTTTGAAGTCTCTTTTAAAACAGCCTGTTCCCGCTGACATAAACCAGACACAATTCTCTACCTTCCCCCAACTCCATCTCCTCTTAGCTCCTAATCCATTAACATATCACGTTCTCTCCATCTTACTTTTATGTCTCCGTCCCATTTCTCTCTCTCTCTCTCTCTCTCAGTCCTCCTTTCCCTCGCTCTGTGACGTCCTCTCCTTTCAAGAGCGGTTGCCATCACTACTTCCCTTGGAGAACACAATCCCCCCCTTCACATCTCTCTCTCCCTCTCTCTCTACCTCCCTCCTCTCGGCTCCTCTCCTCTACTCTCTCTAGTGGTCGACCGATATATCGGGCCGATATTGGCAGATTTTAATACACATACTATATTAATATCGGTATCGGCCGATATAAAATTTCCGATATCGGCCTGCCAAAATTACCATCTTTTGTGGGCTCTAGCAGGCTCAGTTTTAATGCTAGAGTGAAGACAATGGTATCATATGAAACTAGAGATCACAAGGAATCCGGTGATACCAATCACTCAATGTTAGGTTACTTGCGAAGGGGCTTCAATATTCTGAAGGGAAAAAAATACTGCAATATTTTATATCCAAAGGTTAGCAATATTTTGTCAAGCTAAAATTACACTAACTCCATGTTTATTTACACTAATATTAATAAGTGCAAACCTAGCTAAGCTAGCTAGCTAATATAGCTATTAGTGAACTTAAGTCCAAACATTTTTGTGTCTCATTTGTTATTATTAAATTGTTATATTTTATCAAATGCAAAAAACAAAAACAATAACAAAAAAACATTATATCAGCATTATATCGGCCGTCCTACTCTCCAAATATCAGTATCGGCATCTACCATTGAAAAACCCATATCGGTCAACCACTAACCCTCTCTCTCTCTACCTCCCTCCTCTCGGCTCCTCTACCCCCTCTCTCTCTTTCTCTCTACCTCCCTCCTCTCGGCTCCTCTCCTCTACCCCCCCTCTTTCTCTCTACCTCCCTCCTCTAGGCTCCTCTCCTCTACCCTCTCTCTCTCTCCTCTTCTCCACAGGCGTAATCCTCCTTTAGAGGTTGCACAACCACTTGGCAACCCCTTAGCTGGATCCCAAGTAACAAGAGTTTCACTGCGCCTCACAATTTATGGACTGTGTGAGAGGAACCTCCCTTCTGGAATTCTGTGTTTTTGAGTGTGTGTGTTAGCATTGTTAGCTAGACTGTCCTTGAGATTCATAACGGATACCTCAGACCTACAAAGAATATTGGCATGTTTTATTTGCTCACTCGTTACATGGCCCAGGACAGCATTTGGACAAGCAAAGGCCTTAGTGCTTTTAACCATTTGCTCTGTCATAAACTGGGTTGGTGAAAGTGCATATCACTGTTTGAGACACATTCAATCACAAGATCAAAGATATTGACACTTAACCAATGAGCTGTCTCTAGTCATGTGGGTCTGATAAATTGTTTCCAAGCGGCCACTGATTGGACCAGTGATTATCTGAAAAGGCCAAATGCCCCTATTGGAGCAGAAAGAGACAGAGGCTAATATCAGTGAACACAACACTGTGCCTCTCATTGAGCAACAGAGGCTACGGTATACAGTATTTCCTCCTGTGTAAAGGCTGTGGTTGCTTCACTTCCAGGTCAGAACCTTGCGAAGTGGAGCTGTCCCTCCCTGTCATCTCATAGAGGAGAGAGACAGCGCACCAAGAGGAAGATGTGTGTGTATGTGTGAGAGACTCTAACCAAAAAAGAAAAGAGGGAGAAAAAGAAACAGAGAAAACTGCCCACAGCAGCGAAAAAGCCCCAGCTCAAATTGATTACCAATGCAAAGCTTAGCACTGATGCAAAGTGGAATTAAACACTTCAATCTCCAATCACTCAGGCATTTTAGGCTGAAATCAATATGCATTACTGTCACTGTGTATGTGTGTGTGTGTGTGTGTGTGTGTGTGTGTGTGAGTGTGGGGGGTGCCTGGCCAGCCAGAGAGGGAGGAGCTGCCTGGCTACACCAGCAAACCACAAACACACACAGACACACACAACGTACATTAGGAAAATCTCTCAAACCACATCATCCCCCTCCTCTGCCCGAAAGACGCCTATGTAATTGCTCTTTAAATGACTCATAATTTGATTCTCTATTCGCCAACACACGCATGTACACATATTACGTGCTTTATTTTAATCCACAGATCAAATCACACATGCATGGGATTCAAATATTTGAGAGGTTATTTTCTTTTAAGAACATCTATGGATACAAAAAGCATCTTCTCTGCCACACTGACTGGCTACCTATTACCTAATAATCTCAATGGAGATTGAAACTAAGAGGATTAAGGTGAGGGTAGGGGTGTGCAGTCTGTATGCTCACCATCTTGGCTCTAACCAGGTGGATTCCAGTGGCATGACCTTCATCTGCAAAGAGCTGCAGGGGGCTGCTAGAGATCCGGCTTGTTGGAAATCTGCCTGTGCGTGCCCCCACCACAGAATGTTTTTCGGGGTTGCCTCCCCTAGTTAACATGCCGGACCCACGTGACAGTGAGGCAGTGGTTGGTAGATGACAAATACTTCTGGAGACCACTGCAGCTCCAAGATTCCCCTCTGGTTTGGCCTGGGGTCACGAAACAGCAGTTACTGTGGACTGCAACGTGGAGGCACAGTAGGAGTCTTAGCGATAGAGAGGCTCTGTACTGACAGAAATGGCTTACCTACTCTGCTTCCTTTTTACCCAAGGGCTAGTCAGCGAGGTGTTATCAGCGAGAGACAGCATGCAGACAAGCAGGTTAGTAGGCAAGCAGGTTAGCATGCACCTAAAGCTAGTAAACACGTGCACTAGGCACATCATATCGCCCTATGATTACCACCACCGGCTCTCTCTCTCTCTCTCACACACACACACACACACACAAACACACATTGGTCAAATCACATTACCAGCACTCTTAAGCTGTTTGAGCCAGTAGGTTCATGTCAGCCCCTGACTGTGCTGCTACTACAACAACTCATGCCAACCAAGGCAGCTTTACGTGACTCTGGCACCACACCAGCGCTTCCACTGCCTGCTCAACTCTCAGGACAGTGTCTTTTTCCTGACCATCCAAAAATGTTAAATGTGTATGGCTGCCCTCGCTTAGTTGATTAACCAGTTGGTTTGGTCAACCAAGACTTGGTTAGTCTTTCTTTTTTTCCCCCATGCTGAATGAGTCATTTCCTGAAAGATTATAAGCACTATTACTATCACCATCATCAGCTCTGGTAAGCGCAACATTTAAAGAGGTCCTTCTGCATGATTGTATGTGGGAAACAATTTTACAGATTTGTTGCTCAACTATTCAGCCATGCACAGTATGGAGCTACGTGCACAACTTGCAGAGGGGTAGGGATGAAATCCACTTCTTGGCTATTTTCTCAGCAGACACACGTATCGTGAACTCCACAGAAATACATTGGGATATTAACTTGCAGTGCCCAGAGAACACATTCAAAAACCTTGTGTTTGGTGTGATTGCTCTAGTGCCACTGCCAACATATGCCAGATGCCAGAAGCTACAAAATCAGATTTGTAGCTTAGCTAATGTTAGCTGTCCAGCGCATTGTAACATTACAATGTATCAAAGTGATGAAAATGGCCACAGTCAAGCCATTTGATGACGGGTGTCTACAAAAGTTATGCATTTCATCAATGGTGTACGCACTTTCATTGCATGTAGTGCCTTTTCTTTGCTTTGTGCATAGGTTGCTTAGTGTATGTGTAAATTGAGTTTCATCTAGGGATCCAGGCTCATTAAACATACTAGTACTATTATCATGTGGGACCCAGGCTCATTAAAAATACTAGTACTACTGTCATGTGGGACCCAGGCTCATTAAACATACTAGTACTACTGTCATGTGGGACCCAGGCTCATTAAACATACTAGTACTACTGTCATGTGGGACCCAGGCTCATTAAACATACTAGTACTACTGTCATGTGGGACCCAGGCTCATTAAACATACTAGTACTACTATCATGTGGGACCCAGGCTCATTAAACATACTAGTACTACTATCATGTGGTACCCAGGCTCATTAAACATACTAGTACTATTATCATGTGGAACACAGGCTAATTAAAACATACTAGTACTATTATCATGTGGAACACAGGCTAATTAAAACATACTAGTACTATTATCATGTGGGATCCAGGCTCATTAAACATACTAGTACTACTATCATGTGGGACCCAGGCTCATTAAACATACTAGTACTACTATCATGTGGGACCCAGGCTCATTAAACACGCCCGGTGTGCCAGGGGGTTTATGAATATAACGAAAACCCAGGCTATGTATGTGAAATGGAGCATAACATTTAAGTAGAGTTTCATATGCAAGCATGCAACACCTGCACATATTTGAGGCCATTTTGGCTCAACACTGTGACTCTCATACAAGTAATGATGAGGAGGTGTCGAGTACTGTGCGTTGTTTGTAGCGAGTGGAGAAACTAACATGGACACCACACGTGATCTAAAGGTCATATGTGACTTGCTCTATCATTGTGAGTCACATTGACCCCAAAACACATTGGGAGTTGTATATACTGTTGGAGAGAGGATATTCTTAGCTTTCTAATGACATCAATATTGTCTTTGTACTTCAAATATTAAGCAAGATAGATCACATTAATAAAAACATACATACACAGGCTCATTAAACATACTAGTACTACTGTCATGTGGGACCCAGGCTCAGTAAACATACTAGTACTACTATCATGTGGGAACCAGGCTCATTAAACATACTAGTACTACTATCATGTGGGACCCAGGCTCATTAAACATACTAGTACTACTATCATGTGGGAACCAGGCTCATTAAAACATACTAGTACTACTATCATGTGGGACCCAGGCTCATTAAACATACTAGTACTACTATCATGTGGAACACAGGCTAATTAAAACATACTAGTACTATTATCATGTGGAACACAGGCTAATTAAAACATACTAGTGCTACTGTCATGTGGGGGAGCCACCAGAAGCACACCTGGGACCCATTTGGGGTCCCGACCCAAATAGTATATTTGTTATCATAAAGGTTGTGTGCTCTAAGACTATGTTTTTCAAAGTGTGGGTTGGGATTAAAATGGGGCCCCAAATAATTCTCAGGTAGTAGAATATGAAGACAAAGCCCTCTCAAGTCCACTGAAAAATAGACATGCTGAAAATAAAACAAGCACTTAATTTGTGATAAGCTGCGACCCATCTGGCTACAGGAAGCCCCCCCTATTCCAACCGTTTCTTGCTGCCTTGATTTTTGCCGTAACCCCAGCACTGTAGCCATTATCTCTATGCAAATATTTTGTGGCAAAGTTGGAGACAAAGGCTTGCTGGATATGTGTACAAAGTCTCATGTCAATCAGACTTAAGGTGTAAAAGTTATGGCTTTTCAAAGTTGTATAGAGTAGAGGGCGACAGTGGCTCAGGAGGTAGAGCCGTCGTCTGGTAATCTGAAGGTTCCCGGTTCCAAACCCCCGGCTCCTCCTGGCAGCGTGTCGAAGTGCCCTTGAGCAAGACACTTAACCCCTAACTGCTCCCGACGAGCAGGTTGGCACCTTGCATGGTTGCCTCCACCTTCGGTGTGTGAATGTGTGAGTGAATGGGTGAGTGTGAGACATAAGTTGTAAATGCAGTCCATTTACCATTTACCATTTAGAGAGTTTTTAGCCTTCTGTCCCTACACAAAACCCACCACACTGACATTGACATACCAGGGGGAAGCCCACTGTGGAATGTAGGAAATTAGACACTAATAGAACCTGCTATAGCTATAGATGAACACAAAGTGTGTCTAGTTGATAAGTCATCTCTGACTCTGCATTAGAGTTGAATCAAATGCTTACACAGGCAGTTTAATCAAACCAAGTAATTAAATCTGTCTGCGAGGGGTGTGGAACGATTCAATCTGACAATTTGATTACATTTTGACCACAGGTCGGTTTGAATTGATCGCATCAATTTTGATACTTTGATACTGAAAGTGTAATAGAAATACAAATTAGTCATGCACCGATCCGATACTGACTCATAGAGCCGGATCAGGTATCGGTGACAATGAGCGACCCATTACAAACACGTCAGTCTCTCTCCCTGTCCCGCTCCTGTGTCTGTCAGCTGAGCTGCGTCTCTTGAGTCACTAAAAACATTAGCTTGTTAGCTAACAATCTAACAACGCTAACTGTTGGACATAGCTGCAATGACAGTTTTTTAGATTACAAGGTAAAATAAACCTACCATTGTGGCTCTTCAATTAAAACTTCTCCAGGAGCTACTATAGACCCATTTTCGCCTTCGTTAGTCCAGTAAACAGCATGGCAGAATGAGTCTAGCACACTAGGCTGTCAATTAAAGTCAGACATTGGGGCGGGACTAATCTCTTGAACTGGCCAGGCTTAAAGGCAACACAGATGCCATAACCCTGGTTACATGAAGTATTGGCTGTTACGTTTCTGTATATATTGAAAATTAATGAAAATATCTTGCTTGGGTTGGTTTTATTGCTTTTAGATTGATCATAATGATGCATGTAGTATGCAGCTGTTTGATTATTTAAAAAGATTAGACATTATGCAAATCTCTTTGGATTTAAAAAATTTTTTTTATTAAATAACAAAAATATTGGATCAGTACTCAGTATCGGCAGACACCCAAAGCCCAGGTATTGGTATCAGGACTGAAAAAGTCGGATCGATGCATCCCTAATTTTACAGTACTAATTCAGTCAGCAATAATTTAATGTAAGCAAATGCAAACTTACACCAGGGTATTAATTCAAAGCATTATGTATTTAAATTAAGGTTATAAATAAACCCACATTAATTTCGATTGCAATTTTACAGATTGATGCGATTCTGTATCCACATCCATATCAATGCATTGCAATGCATCTATTTATTTAGTTTTACAACCATAATGTCTACCATGGTGCACATATTAGGACTGGAGCTAGGTAAAAAAAATGTGCTAAAAACTGCACATTTTGATCATCGAGGACCAAGACAGGAGACTGGGTTCAAGGGGGGTATTAGCTGTACCTGTCCAGATGAGTAAAGGGGTCTCCGGCAAGATGTGCAGGGGCTCCACCAGCAGAGGGGGCGGAGCTTCAGAGATCCCACTTCCTCCTTCGCTTGTCACTCAAACATGCTCCCTGGAGAAAAAGGAAAAAGAGAAGACACAGAATAAGACCAACATAATACCCCTGAGTGAGTGATTGAGACCTGTTTCATGGTTCAGGCACGGTGTAAACAGTGCAAATGGTCTCAGTGAACGGCAGGCCGTTTCGTGCTTCTTGCGGTCAGTGGCTCCAAGAACGGAGTGCACGTTCAGTCACCATAGCGACGGAAATCATTGCGCAGCAGGTCAGACTCCGCGCTCAGACTCCGCGCTCAGACCCTCCACACAAAGTCGCCCAGGCCACAATTGCACAATATCGCCATGTGGAAGACGCCGACCGCAAGAAGCATGAAACGGTTTTGAGTGAGTGAGTGAGTGTCGAGGTTGTGATTCTAGCGGAGTTTTGAATGGAGAAATTTGTAACGCTAAAGATGGCAGCAACAACGAAACTACTTGCTACAAAACAAACATATTCCGAGAAAATAATTAAACGTGAGGTTATTTTATGTTGAGTAAAATTTTAATCTACTGTATTTTGAGGTGAAATGTGAGTTTTAAAGATGTTTATTAATTAATAACGATCTCTGCAGTGAGTGGTTACCATGGTAACTAAGGACTATGTGGCAGGAACCACTGGATGGCGCATGTATAGAAGGGGTCAAGTGTTGTTGGTTGCTGTTATCAAGATGGCGGCGTAGTGAGCAGTCTTCTCTTGAGAGAGTCTTTGATTCTAGTTTGTGAGGAAAAAACTTCAACCCCACTTTCTCTCCCTCTGTGCTTTTCTTGCTTGCTCGCTCATGCATTCCAGTCCTGTGGAGTTGGGGCTGTGGTTCTTTCCAGAACGACCCCAGGAGGACTGTGACCCGCAGCATTCTGATCGCACCTCTGGGACACAAAATTGCCAAGAGGACGTCACACACACACACCGCCTGAGAGACAACAGCCAACAACTACAGGGAAACGGATGGCGAGAAAGGAGCGATGTCACTCAACGGACTGAAGCAGACTTCCTGGTGCTGTACTTGCGCTCGTATACAACACTCAAAACACACGCTGTTGAGAGTCACGGTGTCACTGGGCACGCTGCCACACATTTTCACCAGCGCTTCCCTTTTTCTGAGAGGAAACGCATCATCGTTTGCTCCGTGTCAAGAGTGAGGAGCAGGGCCTTGGAGATTCTTGTCCTGTCAATCAATTATTTATATATTGTCACTGAAGCCGTCCATCTTTCATGCTGTAATCCTCCCTTCCTCTCTCTCTCTCTCTTTCTTTCTCCCTCCCTCCCTCCACACCCAGAGGTCAAACATCACCAGAGGCCTGTGTCGGGCCTTGCAGCATACTGGGTGGAGCGGGGGGGGTGCGGAGATGGAGGGATGAAGAGATGGACGACTGTATGATTCTCAGAACTGCTCATTTAACTGGATTAATCTGCTATTTCTGAAAAATCCACGGAGGGAGAGTGAATATGCCTGGGTGTGTATGTGCGTGTGTAGAAGTTTGTGTGTGTCCTTCAATCTGGTCCTTGGCCTACTTGCAGCCAAGACGTCACTCAGGCCCACTGGGGCTTATAACACTGGCAGCCGGCCTGTGTGTGTGTGTGTGTGTGTGTGTGTGTGTGTGTGTGTGTGTGTGTGTGTGTGTGTGTGTGTGTGTGTGTGTGTGTGTGTGTGTGTAGTATGCATTGTGTTACATTGTGTCTAATAATAGAGCAATAATGTATATAACATAAATCTCTTTTTGTCAGCTTACACATTCCAGTATTGGTGAGTGTGTGTGTGTGTGTGTGTAGGCTTTACTGCAGTGCAGGTATACTTCTAATGACTCCTGGCCACCAAAGGTGTCCGTAGCCGTCTCCTCCTGTGTGACTCATCATCATTCCTCATCTCCCTCTCCCTCTCTCTCTCTCTCTCTCTCTCACTCCATCACTTTTTCTCTCATACCACACAAGCTCATACAGACTTTTTATGCCACCAAGTTTCAGTGGGATGCCATCCATCTGCAAATTGGAAGCAGGACAAACGAGAGCTTCTATAAATATTCTCAGGTCCCCCCTGACAATCACAAACCTACAGAGCACACACAACACTGCAGCCAACGAAACAACCCTCTC
>OMKL01140799.1:0-12076 GCA_900302295.1 Parasudis fraserbrunneri | reverse complement strand
ATGTGTCTGCAGTGTGTTATGATTTACGTTCTTCACTGCATGCTTGATGGGTCCCGAGCAAAATAACACCTCTTGTGGTGTGTCTTGCCATGAAAACATTTGGGAACACCTGTAATATAAACCACCATAATGCTATCCTTCTTCATCAACAACTAGTATCATCAATATGCTGGAGTGTGTTTTCGCGTGGGCTGGTGAGTAGGCAGGGAGTAAGCAGAGAGTAGGCAGTAGCTCGGGATTCGTCCTGTGTGGGCTAAGATGTGTTTTTGTAAATGATTGTTTATGGTATGGAGTTTTCTTGATGGCCGCAAATCCGGGAGCCGTTTCCCCTCTCAAATTCCCAATCAGTTTCAAGATGGAAATTAATAAAAAGCTGACCATAGATCAGTCGATAATGGCCATTGCTGCTCCATACAGCATACTCTGTTCTGACCACACATACTGTCTTGGAGATGCACACTGTATTGCATGCAAATCAGAGGACATATGGTGTCAATACAAAATACTAGTAGTCTACTTACTTGTTAGACTGATGCATTATGTAATAGTGGCTTATTGATGAGTGTATAGTTGACTGTAGTGTGTTAGCAGGTAACTGGTATGTTTTGTCCCACAGGAGATGACCTATCTCTGCATTTCAGCAGCCGACCTGCCCACACAAAACCTGTAAGTGCCCCAAATGTACCTTACAGAACAGAACAGAGCAGAGCAGAGCAGAGCAGAGCAGAGCAGAACAGAACAGAACAGAGCAGAACAGGACAGAACGGGGCTAGACTGAAACAGAGTGTACCAGATCCATGAGAGGCTACACTGTGTGGGCGTCTGTAGTTCATTTTCTTCCAGCTAACGTGAAAATGATATGCATTCACAAACCCACCATTTGACTGTGAATCAAAGCTCTGAATAGATAATACGAATGTAGGGAAAGGCTATCATGCAGCCCTCTGTGCAGGTTTGACCTTCTAATATGGAACCCAGTAATGTAAAATACACACCCATGAATGTGTGTATGCATGCAGACACACACACACACGCACACACGCACGCATGCGCGCGCGCGCACACACACACACACACACACACACACACTCAAACACAATGTGGGTGATTTGTAAAATTTTAACAAAGGATATGGGGGACAAAAGAAATTGTTGTTTCTCCTAACTCTTCTACTAATATCTGTTCCAGGGGTAAAGCTAAAATTATGTGTCAAACTGCCGCCAGAGCACCCCTGGAAGTGTCTGCGGTCCTGGCATAAGCCAAGGAGCCTACCGGTGGAGCCTGCGCGCCTCGCCTAAAAATGTAACTGGGCAACGTGGCACCGCAAGTGCTGTGATTGTGTTTCGGTTGTCCGAACGTGCCACAAACGCGTGCACACGGAGCTATGAATGCTCGCACCACCACTGACAAAATACTGGCGACACTCCATAATTTGGATTTTACTCTTCCACTAATATCTGTTCCAGGGGTAACTCTTCCACTAATATCTGTTCCAGGGGTAACTCTTCCACTAATATCTGTTCCAGGGGTAACTCTTCCACTAATATCTGTTCCAGGGGTAACTCTTCCACTAATATCTGTTCCGGGGGTAACTCTTCCACTAATATCTGTTCCAGGGGTGACTCTTCCACTAATATTTATTGTTTTAAGGGGATCCATTTGTGGTAATAAAGGGTGTGTGATGCCCTCTTAAATCTCTTCCTACACACACACACATACACTGAATGCACGGTGCAGGTCTGGTCTCTCTGTGCAGGAAGGAAGTCTCATAGCTCAGCTCTGCAGTTCTACAGCAATGGTTGGTGCTATGTCTCTATTTTTACAGACCACTGCCCCTCCCCTCCCTAACACACATGTGCACACGTGCTGATTATACCCCTGTTGCTCCTACCGCCCCAGTCCCTCTCATGCATCCTCACTTCACAGTGGTGTGTGTGAAAACCTGTCTGTGAAACATGAAACCAACTCCCAAACCAGAGATGCACAAACACTCGTCCTGGTCCTGTCAGGATAAGAGACGGATGCCAGGACCAGTACAAGCGTACACGTACGCTCGCATGCGCACATGTGCACACAAACACACAAATACATGCACATTCACACACACGCGCACACACACACACACACACACACACACACACACACACACACACGCACACACTAACACCAACCCCCATCTCCACTTTAGGACCATATGGAAACTTTGAGTGTTTGTTTCTTATCTCAATGATGACAAAATACTGTAGCCACACACAATATGGTTGCAATACAATTAGTGTTTATTAGGTGTCATTTATCACAATGTTTTTTAACCTTGTTATGATCTATTATAACAAGCCTTTTTCTCCTCCACAGGACTCAGCACTTTAAACAAAGCATAATGTTCATGCACGAGTCTCGGCTGAAAGGAGAGGGCTGCCTGGTTCACTGGTGAGAGATCTCGGTTAGACAGGATATTTTAGTCCAGGCTATAGTTACACAGGAGGAGATACTAGATGAAACTATTGATTTAATGCTATCTTACAATCTCACATTCATAAATAATGGGAAAAAAAGTTAATCAAAGGAAAGGTTCAGGATTTTTAGAGGCCTATCCTATTAGTCCTATCTATGAAAATCAAAAAGATTTTTATTTCTACAAACCTAATTCTTTTCTACAATTAGAACATGTAGAAGTAAATGGAGAGGCTTCCGAGCGATACTGAAATAAATGGTTTTATACCCCATTGTTGTGCACTGGTATTGCCAGCAAATGCTAATAGGAAGCTCGTGCCAACTTCTCACAAACAAACACACAGAGAAAAAAACGTTTTGGATAACCCACATGGGGGTTTGTTAGCAATCATTAGGACAGACTTCTGAATGCGAGCTGAACAAAAATGTGTTCCGCTGTGAGCGCACAGAAGTGAACTCATGTGTGACTCTGCAAAGCAGGAGATTCATTGATAAGCAGGAGGCTATTCTTGAACTTCCCAAAAGACAACAAACCTGATACGAATGCATTGTTTGTGTAGCTGGTGACCTGCTCTATGCTTGTTAGGGGTAGGTTATATCTGGTAATTCTTAAGGGGTCTTCTGAGAAGTGGAGGGGAAAATATGTTTTTTTTGTTTCTTTTTTGTTTAAGTGCATATTATTGTGCTTGCCACTACCCATCACTTGTTATAGATTTCTCAGCACGTTGATGGTCTAGCAACAGGTGTACAGTATGTGACCTACCAGTCCCCCACAGAAATGCAGTGAAGTTGAGGATGGTAGCTCTTCAAAACAACTTTTTTCAAAACACACAATAAAAAAAAAAAATTAAAAGCTACTAATACAATGAAAGAAAGAAATTGCTTAATTCAGTTGAGCTTGTTTGAATGATGTCAAAACAATCACCTTAACATGATCTTAAAACATTTCAAGATACTGATGCTTTTTTGATGAAAAACCTTGAAATTAGTTAAACTGCACTGATACAAGTGAAGTTTTCTCACACGACTTTTCATATTTCATCACTTGGCTCAGATCTGAGCACTCAATCCAAGATTAAATTACTTGGCGATAAGGAGATTTCTTTTTTCGCAGTGTTCCTTTCTCTCTCTCTCTGTCTTATCTATCTATCCCTCTCCTCCTCCTCTAGCCTTGCGGGTGTGTCCCGGAGTGTCACCCTGGTGGTTGCTTACATCATGACAGTGACAGGGCTGGGCTGGCAGGAGGCCCTGGCTGCGGTGCGGGTGGCTCGCCCCTGTGCTGGGCCCAATGTGGGCTTCCAGCGCCAACTCCAGGAGTTCGAGGCCACTCAGGCTAATCAGGTCAGTGCTCAGATGGGGAGGAATATAAACATGGGAGAGTGTACAAAGACACTACTGGATTACCACTTATTACAATAGACCTGGATACAGCCAGGGGTGTCAGGTCAAGTCAAGTCACATTCATTTGCGTAGCCTGAAATCACACTACATGTCTCAATGGGCTTCACAGGCCCACCAGCTGGATACAGCTTTGAACAGTACCAATTGTTTTGAGGTAGCGGTAGCCCTAGAGCTGGGGGGGGGGTACCTAACAGTAGCCTAATATCCATCTCTAAGAGAATTCAGAATACACAGGTAATGCTACATAATTTTCACAAACAATTTAGTTCTTCAGAGCTAAAATGAACCTCAGGCATATAGAGATTGATTATTGGTGGGTCCTCAGCAAAATATTCATAGCGGGTCCCGCCCTGAAAAAGTTTGGGAACCCGTGGCCTAGAGGTTAGAGAAGTTGGCTTATTACTGCAAGGTCACCAGTTTGAAGCCTTGGACCAGTAGGGTGTCAAGTTTAAGCTACATCCACACTAATAGGTCTTTGTTTTAGACCGGGTTTTGAAGATGAAAACTATCTCTGTCCACATGGAGGTTTTAGCAGAGTTTCAGAAAAAATCTCCATCCATACTAGCTCACCTGAAACTGCATATCACATGACCATTCACGTACACTGGGCATGCACGTGCCGGTGTAAACAGGTAGCAGATCGCGGTTCTTGAGAAACGTCAATCAGGTCACGCAATGAAGCCTGTCCGCAGTGTTTGTGTTTAGCACACACAGTCCAAAGTGGTTTAGAAGAATCAACAGGTCATGGATTATTAAGGGGCCCTAGGAATAACATTATGAAGCAGAAAGAGGCAGATGGCTCCATGGCTGTTTTGTGGGCTGTTTTGGATAAATGAACAGAAAAGTATGCATGCTTTTTATTGTCATTCTCTGAGTAAGGTTGATGATCGATAAGAAGGATGATTGATGATGAGCATATTACTGTAAGCCCCACAGCTAGTGGGCGTTTGTGCTGTGTGGTGAAATGAGTATGTATTCTAACTCCCATCGTTGTGGGCATATAGTGTTTACTGGGCTCCATTGTGATGTCAGAAGATGCAACAATATTTTCTATCAGTGCGCTACACATGGCGTTGTTATGTCATTCTTGCTTTACGCACAGCAGCATTGAGCCTGGTGCTGAATTGAATTACACCTCCTGAATTACAAATTAAGCTGGCTGTAATGTTTTGGCCTAGCCATAATGTTTTGGAAGCAAAAGTGGGTAAAAGTCTCCATTTGCGCCCATCCACACGAATAGGCAACTCCGGATTTTGCAAACGAAAACGGGATTGGCAGCGTGGTCAATAGTCTCCAGGTTAGGGGATTGAAAACGTGTGCCGATAGGTGCAAACGTAGCAAGAAATATGCAAATTAGAACAGAAACTTATTAGTGTGGATGTAGCCTTAGTATCACTCTCTCCGCCCTCAACAACTACCACTGAAGTACATTTAAGCAAGGTACTGAACCACCAGCTGCTCCAGTGGAGCTGCTTTTAGTGGCCAACAGTATAAGACTGTGATTGTACGGGGCAGCTCCTAGGTGTGAATGTGTGTAACTGAAATGGAACAGTTCATGTAAAAAATGAACCAATGCACTGAAAATAGGGACTACAAATTAAATTCACTTAGTAACTCACGTTTGCTGTTATCATTTAAATCCAAAACCCTGCAGAACCTGTCAGTTTGCCCAGGCAAAATGGCGAGTGCAGCTCAAACAGTCAAAATGACAATTAAGTGGACAAGACAACAAGCTAAAGTTATCACAGAATATTCTCCAGCTTTATTAAAGTCTGCTGTTTGTGAGCATTATGGATTTAGTTTGGTAGTGATGGATAAAACAGCAACTATGTGTGAGCATTGTGCAGTGTTAGGCATATGCAAGTAGCAATACACCACTGGACCAGTCGGCATCACTCTAGTCCGTTACTAGTGCAAGGACAGATTGCAAGAGCAACTCCCCTTCCCTGAGGCACTTAAATACCCTATCCATGCAGATTCAGATATAGCAGAATCCATAACCAAAGCTTTGGGGTTCTTTATGGAGAACGATTATGCTGCCTAATGCAGTCATGTTCATTATGTCAGTGCATAAGTGCTTGATCCACAACATTAATATTCCCTCCAGTCGCTTCAGTAACAAGGTAATTCCTGTCTTGAACAGACATGAGGCAGAGTTATCAAATAATTGTCCAACACACCCACTATAGGCCTATAGCAGGATGGACCTCCAGAGTAAAGTTATCGGATAGTGGCTGCCCACTACATGACACTAGAGTGAGGGAAAAAAGGGGACACACCCCCTTATAATTGTTTAGAATTGGCAGTGGTATTTTTTCTCCCTGTTGAACAGTACTGAACTGAAAACTGTACTATGAACTCAACCATGAGTTTTGTTAACCGTTCCAACCCTAGTAACTGTGTGAAGCAGGCATTGCTGAAAAAGAGCAAATGTTCTCAGTAAACCTTCCAAGGCTAAATAAAGGTGACAAAAAAAGATCACCCCTCTTTATGCTGGCATCAAAAGACACACAACTTTTTTTTGTCTCTGTAGTTCAGAGAGTGGCTCAAGGAGGAGTATAAAGACAATCCCTTCAATGATGAGTTTGACATCCGCATCTTGTTGGCCAGGAGCACCAAAGTCAACGGGGAGGAGGAGGTGGAAGTGCAGGCATCTCCTTCACTTGGAGGTACCTGAAACTCTCCATAGCTCTGCCTGGAGGTACCTGGATTATTCTGTTGTCACGCCATGGGGAAGTCTCTGTCTCTCTGGTCTGGGCCAGATTTGTTGCTCTGTTTGTCTCTGCTGGAAAGAATTTCATGAACATGGATGTGAACACTGTGAGAGGAAATAGACAGACACCGATGCTATTGATGCTTCATGGTTAACATTTCTGGTGCTATTTGTCCCTAATTTATGAACGTCATTATACATTGTTGCCATTTTTTTTCTATTATATGTTCTCTCATGATTTCTCATTGTGTAATAATAAAATAAGTAAAGTCACTGTTATTTATTATTAAGTTGTCTGTGGTGTGTTGGTTGTCATATTCAGGGTGATGAGAGGATCATTCTCTACCCTGTTTACCTCTGTTTCCTGGCTCTCTTCCTGTTTATCTGCTGAGAGGGGGAGGTCTTGCATGACAGCATCAAAAACAGCAAGTTGCTTTATCTCTTATAGTCAGTGCTCTTTTTCCATCTTTGTTTTTTTTTTTTTTTTTTTTAAGTCTCAGTAGCCTATTTATTGTCCTGAGGCTATACAGTTGTCCCTTTAAAATCATATGTGTGACATGTTGCTGGGCACTGTAGATATTTTGAGAAAGTTGGTGTTCATTGATAGCCACTGGAGGGCAGCCATACTGCCAAAGTAAAATATGGTTTGAATGAAATTAAACCCCCTCTCTCTGACCGCAGTTCTCCATATGATTATGCCTAACAACCTAATTCCAGGTAAAGGTAAGCATTTCGGGTGCTATATCCAGTAGTAGGAGGGCAAAAAAACCTCAGGGGAACAGGATAAATTATTGAAAAAATCGAAATGGGTGAGTCTACACAGTATTGCTATTTTTTTAACTTTGAAATCATACACATGTGAGGTCAACCCTGTTACATATCAAACGTTTCAAACTGTTTCCAAATCTTATTTTGGACAGAGACAATATTATTAAACTAATGATTAAATGCCCCCTTATACTCTCCATATATTTCTATAATATTACCATGTAAGTGTGAATTTATACAACTAAAATATAAATACTAAATACTTAATTTAACCTTTTAAGTATTCTCTTTTTAAAAGATACATTTTGAAAATAGTATTACTTTTTCTGAATACAATGTTGCCCAATTGTGATACTTCATATCTGTGGCAATATATTATAGTCACTAAAATACAGTAAAGCTTTCCTTTTTTTTTTTTTTTTTTTTACATATATAGCCAAATTGCCAATTTTGTGTAGAAAGGCCCAAATAGCAGCGGAGTATTTGGTGGAAGGAACATTTTGTTTTGATACTGAGCACGGGTAATTGTTCCATTCCACACCAGTGTTACGTTGTAAGACAGTCACACAAGAGGGATTCCCCACCGCGAGGCTTGTGTAGGCGACGATAAGCTTCACATAAATCAAGCGCGTGGCCTTGCACGTCCCCCCTTGAAGTTTAAGGTTCCTCAGAAGCTCCTCCTAGTCGTCACCAATCAAGATGCGACAACATTTAAGAATAGGACATCGAAAGGTTACAGCAATATTTCATCAGAGGAACTCGCATGGTCAAAGGTAAGGTGCAGCTCTTATTAAATTAATATAATTTACAGTGAAGGTGCAGTGGATAGCCTATAATAGACAATTCACTGGTCTTTCAATCAGCCCAGCACTGAATTTGTAATTTTTATTTTTTTCATTTTCAACATTTTAGTAGGCTCCTTTGATAAAATATATAAATTTAATGACAATCATAGTTCTAGCATATGCTATTTGCATGAAACCAAACTTAAGCTAAACCCTGGCTGATCTGACTTTGCATGTAACCCCTCCGCATCCCCATCACCATGCCTCTCTATTGCATACGCTTTCGACAGAGATGAACTTAGAGGAGGACACTGGCTTGTCAGTCAGTTGCGGCAACGGTAAACTTAGACAGTGGCTGATCGATCAGATTGACAGCAGGAGCTACCCTGGATTGATTTGGGAAAACGACGAGAAAACAATTTTCAGGATTCCGTGGAAGCACGCGGGCAAGCAAGACTACAACAGAGAGGAGGATGCCGCGCTCTTCAAGGTGAGACAGTCCGCGCGCTAACCCCCCCTCCACCTGCATCGCTTGAAACTTGCTTGCACTGGTGGTTTTAATTTTTTTTAAGCAACGCAATACTTCCTGAAAATGCTGAATTAAGTTTAAGAATAAAACAAGGTTATTTTACTTCAATTTCTTAATGTGAAACAGTCTTGGTAGACTATTTATTTAGAATGTATTGCCAATAGTTGATAGGGTGGGTAGCCTACTGTAGACTACAAATTAATGGTTATTGTTGAAGAAATTATATTCATAGTTATTCAGGTTGAAGTGAATAATGAGGAAGTGTAAATTGACCCATCCATTGCTTTTAATTGTTGCAGGCATGGGCACTGTTCAAGGGGAAATACAAAGAAGGTGTGGACAAGCCTGACCCCCCCACATGGAAAACCCGATTACGGTGTGCCCTTAATAAAAGCAATGACTTCGATGAACTAGTGGAGAGAAGCCAACTGGACATCTCAGAACCTTATAAAGTGTACAGAATCATTCCTGAGGCAGCAAAGAGAGGCAAGTAAATGAATTGTCCTTGCAACATTATTTCTAATGATGGCACTAAGAAGCAACAATAGGCTACAGGGGTATGTGAGGGTTGTTTTCATTCAGGTTAGCATCCTATTTATTTGGTGGTAAATAAACACAACTGGTTTAACAGTTGAATTGAGTGTGTAGTTTGTTAGACTAATATAATGACCAACTTTGCATTGTACTGTCTACTAAACTAAACAAGTGAACCCTGAGCTCACATTGTCTTCAAACCATTTGTAATTGTACATACATTTCATATAGCCACCACCTCACTTGACTCTGATCAGACAGGAAGCACAAAGGAAGCCAAAGCATGTACCAAAAAGGCCTGAGCGCTTTTTTTAGAGGGCTTCGGTTACCAAGTGCAGAATGCACACAACACTACCACACAGACACTACAGCCTTGCATAACCAAGACCCCATCACCATGAGACCCCTTTGTCACACTAGCACAGCACTTTCAGTTTGGAGTCACATGCAGAGGATCATTCTGGAAACCTGCAATGAGCTTTAGATTGACACTTACATCAAGCATCATCAGCACTTTGCAAATCCCCCTGTGACTTGGATGGAAATAGCATGACCTTACAAGTGCTCATAACTTCTCCACAGTTTGAATCTGTCAAAATGATGACATGAGCTTTGAATGAAACACCCTTGGTAGGCCTACGTTACATTTAGCTCCTGTACTATTAGGACCATGTCAGTGTACTGAGTACCTTCTGTCCTCAACTCTTCACCTTTATCCAGAATTCAACTGTCTGTAGTTAGAATTCAACTGTAGTTAGTTAGCACTATTCATTGTTTGGGAGGGTAGAATACTATACTTCCAGGCTGCCTTTGCATTACAGATGGATGTCAATAATATGAACACTTGAATTAAAAGTTTTAATATTACTTAGTTCCCTTTACATCCAGTTTTATTTTGACTAGTTGTGTAGTTTATCAATTGTCTCTCTGCACCTTATAGGGCTCAAGATGGGCAATATGGAGGAGACACCATCCCATGTAAACTCTCTTGGCTATCTTCCTTCATACCCATCGCTGCACAACCAGGTGAGAACATTGGTTTGTGGTTTCTATTGTGTTGAACATTTTGTAAACAAGCTATCTTTATAAGGTAGTCTACAATGTCCTGGGTTGGTGAGTGATCCTCCCTTTACCCAGCAGAGTACTTCAAGATATACACATCTATTTGGAGCATACTCACCTTTTTCTCTGACCATTTGAAGTATACACTCCTATCAGCTCAAGCTCTATTGAAATACATAGGAACGTTGGGTCACAAAGTATAATCACCTCAGCAAAATACCTACATCCTCCATAACCTCTACACCCAGTGGTTAAAGAAGTACACAAATCCTTTCCTTAAGTAAAACAAGAAATACCCTGACAGAACTACTGCTAAAAGTCAAGGCCTCCATTCAAAATGATGCAGTATGAAAAAAAGATACTGAATGTAGCTACTTATCAAAAGTAAAAATACAAATTCTACATGACGTACTTGTATCTCAGTGACTGAGTGTTCAGTCTTCAGTGCATTGCCCTGTAAAGGCTATGTCCAACTGGTTGGTGGAGCACATATACTGCCTGTCGTTATTTCCTCTTGAAGTTGGCAGGCTTGAACTTTGAAAGTGCATTATTTTCATCAATTTATCACCTGTTTTGTGTACAAAATATTGTCCTTTAAAGTAACTAGTAACTGCAGGATTCAGATAAATTTAGTGGAGTACAAAATACAATATTTATTTTGAAATGTGCAGTAAAAGTATTAAGTTTGTTAAAACTATAATGTTACATAATTACAGTTCTTTATGTAGCAAAGTGCATCACAGACTCTAACATCAAAATAAAGACGTAAGGAAAAAAAGAGCAATTACACGATAACAAATACACACTTAGAAAATCACAAAACGTAGCATGTGACGGATTAAGAAGATGCACATGAGGGTAAAGGCAGGTTTTTAGGAGGTTCTTATGATTAGCGACTGAATCGGCCGGTGTGATCTGTTATACCAATGCCTTCGCCCCTTGCTGCAGGTTCCCAGCTATATGGTTTCCCAGGAGAGGAGGGAGTGGAGGGACTACACAGCTGCAGAGCAGCAGCCACTTCCTCCTCCTCCTCCTCCTCCACATCACCATCCACCCCATGCAGAGCTACTGTATGGCCATTGCCACTACCCTTCACCACTCAGCCGACCGTGGCATGGGACACATAACGAAAACGGTAAGAGACAGGCTTACGTATTGAAACCTTCAGTGACACAACTGTAATGGTTTACAAGACCATGATGCAGTTTGATCAGCAGAGGTTTAGTGTACACTGTAGAGCAAGGACATGCAGTGTCATAGACGCGAAGCATGAGGGTAGACCGCTGCTAAGGGCAGAGTGGTGAACCATGAATACGTGAGTGAGTGAGTGAGTGAGTGAGTGAGTGAGTGAGTGAGTGAGTGAGTTAGTAACATTGCCGGTCTAGGTGCTTCACATCTAAAAATAACATGTATGCTCTGGGTAATAATAACATGGTAGCATGACTATAATTACTTAGCCATTTGTAGGTCAGATGTAATGCGACCAGGTCACATGTAAATGGTTTAGTAGTTGGTATTTATATAATAGGCGACCTGGCCCCACATTTTCACTCTGTTTTGGTGAAACATCTCCAGTAAAAAGGAACAGCTGATTGATTAGCAGGTTCTCTTCCCTGCCCAGTAGTGCTCCTTGGTCGCCTGGGTGGAAGCATATGATTTTGAACTTTTTTTTTCGATGTATGAATGGACAATTGGATTGATAGACAGAACAATTGATACTAGCTTCTGCTCACAGCTAAAAATATATACATATATATTTAAACTTTTTCTAAACCTTATTTGAAATCTAATGCCATGCACCAGTTCTCAACTGGTTTCCAGCCATTAAAT
>OMKL01140772.1:0-10612 GCA_900302295.1 Parasudis fraserbrunneri | reverse complement strand
ATATATATATATATGTATATGAATGTATGAATGAATGAATATGAGTCCATCAGAACCAGTGTGCCAGAGTCCATGCGGGAGTCAATAGTTAACAATCAGAAGTGGGAACCAGACAGAGCAAGTTCTCATATGGGGGTCAGAGCTTGGTTGTGGAACCTGATGGCTACTAGCACAAAGGACTTGTCCTTTGTGGTGTGCCAAGGAAGGACAAGTCTGTGGCTCAACGTACTCCACATCTTTGCTAACTCATCATAGAGGGGGCGGGAGGGGTTCTCCAGGATAGCCTCCGGCTTCCTCCTCATCCTCCCCTCCGCAACCACCTCCAGATTGTCCAGTTCAGCTCCAACGACGGAGCTAGCCTTCCTCACCAGCTTGTTCAGTTTCTTGGAATCCTTTGTATTGATGTTACCCCCTACCTTCCTCGGGAAGAGCAGCTTGCTCTGTCCCTTCCTGTAGAGGGCCTCAGTGTTGTCAGTCCAGTCCAGTTTATTGTTCACGTGTACTCCCAGGAACTTGTAGGTGTCCACCACCTCTACATCCTCCCTCCGGGTGGTGATGGGAGTTGGGGGCCTCTTCTTACTCCACCACCAGCTCCTTGGTCTTTCTGATGTTGAGCTGGAGGTGATTGTTGTCACACCACCCTACAAAGCTCTCCACCAGGGCTCCGTGCTCTCCCTCATTGTCACCCAGTAGGTGGCACGTACTTGAGTTGAGGCAAAAGTCGGAGATGTAGAGGGTGAACAGGAAAGGTGACAGCACACTTCCTTGGGGGGTCTGACAGATAATGAATGAATAAATAAATAAATAAATAAATAAATAAATAAATAAACAATGGGTACGTTTAGAATTTTTTTCTATTTCTGACTTACCAATGTTGCCAATCAGTAGAGTCCATGTTGTCAATCAGTAGGGTCCTTTCTCAGCACAATCCATGCTGTTCCTCATACTGAATACTCACAGCTCTGGCTAGTGGGCCCAGTGGCCCCATTAAGTTTACATTAGTTTTGTGGCCAACTAAGGAGCAGCTGGGTATCCAGTATGAAGCTCACCATGGATTGTGCTGAGAAAGGACTCCACCCTTCGACACCATCATCAATGAGTTGGAAATAGGGCTAGGGGCCCAAAATTCTGAACTTACCCTTTAAAATGATAAAATATTAGGGTATATGTTCATTTTAATTTAACAAAATCTCCATGCAATAGCACTTTGCAAACGCCAGGAATTTATTTGTTGAGCTTTCCGTGCAAGACTTTCATCAGAACCTCTGATCAGAACCACTGATGATGGTGTTTTTTGCATGGATATTTGTCTCCTTTTGCACCTTTGCACAGTCAAAATTTGGTGAATATGCAGCTAGAATTTAAAAGCAGCTCTGATTCTCAGTATGGACATATGTCCAGTTCCCTGTGATCATCTCTTCATTTCATCCACCGGATCTGAACTATTGATAATCAATTATTTAAAATGATCATGCCATTGAGACATTTCTCTCACATCAAATAGAGGTCCTCTAGGATGAAGACTATGACAGAGTCTGTCTTTTTTTTTAACACTCCTTGAAAGCTCTCGCATAGGAATATGTTTTAACTGTGAATTGTTTAGTTCGTTTATTGTTTTTCTGTTTTAGTAAGCTTAAGAGTTTGTTGCTTGTAGTAAGACCTTGAAATGAGTATAGTTCCGTGCAATCCAGTTTTCAATGCAACTTCTTCCCATCGCCACATGGTGGAGCTAGAGGTCAACTTACAGCCATGTAGCAGCCACAGATACAGTCCAGCTCAGACATCTATTTTGTGACGTTATATAACACTGATAGATGATTCAGCCACCCTACCAAACAATTACATGATCACCAAGTCTCTCTGAATGTCTCCGTTTCTTTATTTACGTCCATTATCACAATGATTTAGATCAGTTAACGCAGACCTATTAAAAGAATAAGAGTGTTATCCATTTCGTAAAAGCCATTAGTCCTAATTAATTGACTCCAAAGACTTTAATTACTCTACTTCATAGTGGACAAAAGGGCATGTGTGACTATCTAAGATTTTTGTTTTATGGCTTTTGGGCTAGGTTATGAAGGCAGTTGTCTTGTTTTGAATTCATGTTTTTCATTCATTTTTACCACAAAAATGTCTTTACAGTTTCTGAAAAAGTCATAAACATTTTGTCTGACAGTATATTTAGCCCTCACAAATCACTGTTCACTTACATTATGCTTTTTTTCATGAAAAAAAATATCTGCACAATGGCAATATGTGAACATAGATTACATTTTTGTTTTTATTTATTTTACATTTCAAATTTCTTTCTTTTTATCTTTTTTTTTGTCATAGTGACAAGGAATATGATCCCGCCTGTCTCTGTCTGCCAGAGGCTGGCTGATCCTAGACCCAAACTACAATGATGACCCCTGAGCATTTAAGAGGGTTTCATTCAACTTTATTCCGCTTTTCTACTTTTCCACTTTTCTTCAATAAACTCCATTATGTTATGAGTTGAATCAGAAATAACCAGCTCTAAACTAGGTGATGTGACTACAGTAATAGCCAGCTCTGGCACCATCTTCATTATGCGTACAGCTGATAGTCACGACTGACACATATTGGAGTACACTGACCATTGTATTTGGTAATTTGGTCATTTATTAAGTAAAACCACAGGAATAATATGTAATATTCCACTACAGAAGTACTATGGTGAATCACTACAGTATTTCTGTGGTAAATTAAATCTATAGTGTGTATATAAAAACACAGGAATACTATAAATCACAACAATCACTACAGTATTTCTGTGGTAAATCTCTATAGTGTGTACAAACCCCCCCCACAGGAGTACTAAAGGTTTTACTGTAGTTCCTTTTCACAAGGGCTGCCAGGCTTCTCATCTGATATTTCATCAGCAGGATGAAAACTGACCTCAAAATTGTCTCTATTTTCAGACACTTCCTCCTCTACTAGAATTATTAGAAGAGGATGGGTCACAGCTCCAACATTCTCACAAGAGGTTGTTAAGCACTGGGAGACAACTCACACTTCATTCAATGCGTTTTCTCTCCCTGTGGTAACAGGGAAACCATTTTCGAACGTTTCTATGACGACACTGACCCATGCTCTTCTTGTTATTCTAGCTCTACTTCACTCCTCTGATCCGTGATTAGTTCCAGACCATTCTGTTCCGTCATCCTTCCGTTCATATTATTCATGTTCCTCAACCTCTGACAGTGAGGAAATGATGCTTCGGTTTAAATTTTTGTTAAAATGTTTACTTTTAGTTTAGTTTTGATTTAGTTTCAGTTTTAGTTTTAGTGTTAGTTTCGTAATATAGGTCACATTATTGCCTAAGGCAATATTTAGGAAGTTCAGAATAGGTATTGTGTAATACAACCACATCACATTTTGAGGGCAGTTAACTGGGTTTGCTAGTGGGTTTGCTAGTGTGTTTTCGTTTTCGTTTTCACTTTTATTTTTTTTTATGTTTCATTTTGTTAGGTATTGTGTAATACAAACCCTACACTTTTTGAAGGCAAGTGACTCACAGTCATGCAGACCAGTGATTCTCAAACTTCTTTGGCTTGTGTCCCCACTCTTAGTAATTTTCTCTGCCCCCATGACTGACAATTTCCTTTTTGACAGTTTCATCGCCTCCCCTCTCGTTACAATTGCATTGCTACCTCATTTAACCCACCTGGTCATTTTCTGTCTCTCCCTTGTGAACAAATCATAGACAAAGGCCCTCTGCCCAAGCTACATTGCTCATAGTGAAAAATATACACTGTAATACAAACGATTCAAGAATCTATATGCGTGTAGCCAAAACGTATATGGTAAAATAAACTTAAGGTAAATAAAGTGCTTCTTTTCCCCTAAAATTCAAAGCTCCTTGGTTTTACCTCATTTTTAGGGGTGTGACAGTAAAACAAAAGAAATGTTTAAATTTTCCACTAAACACAAGACAACAAAAGGTAGTCTGCACACTGTTTTTGCTCATTGTCAACCCATACAGAAAAGGATTATAAGAAGCATATAACCTAGAATGTTTCTTAAGAAACATATAGTGTCTGCCTTCAGGTATCATTACCTTACTCATCTGATCTAGTGTTATGTCTTTTATATATATATATATATATATTATATAAGAATCGTATATGTGGATTTACTGCCATATCTTTTTCTTAACATGTTTTTGGTAGACCATACAATAAAAGATTTCTATACGTCTTAAGCACACGGGGAGGCTGTGTGGATGAAAACGTATTTGATTTCTTTCCATAATACCAACAGAGCAATCACACGTCTGATTCTAATTCAAAGCCCCACGGATCATTTCACTACATATCATCTCAAAGCACAGGCTGAGCTAAAAAAAAAAAAAGGTTTGCAGCAACAGACACTGTAAGTCTCTGACATGACAGGTGAAAAAGACAAGCCAGAGGCAGAGCCGCCTCCCCTGCTTAGGTGCTGCTTGTCGGGTATTCAGCTTCTCTGTTGACTGCAACGATGATGGGAAATTTACCAATACACAGGATATGATGCACTCATCCCTTGTGCCATAGAGTAGCGTTAGAACACACAAAGGAACCTAGTTTAGATGTAGAAGGGGCACGGATGTCATTGGAGTTATCAAGCGGGCACCTCCCTCCCTCACAGACATTTCGTTGAGTGTTAAGCCCACAAGGACACCTCCGCCAGGTTCAACTCCTCTCTATATCCACACCTAGTATACTTCCAAGATACACTACCCTACTACACTGCTTTGCAATGATTCGCTTTCGAACTAAACTCATCTAACAGTGATGTAGAATCCAAGAACTGCCCATGCTGAGCTGCAATACAAACAAATAGTGGAGAAAGCCATGACTGTGTGCTGGCACAGCACAGCGCTATTGTGGGTATTCATGCTTGTGCCGATGTGACTAATTGTTGACTCATTCTGTGCCAACATCACTCTACTGTGCTTTGTTTAACACCCCCCCCCCCCAAAAAAAAATAAAAATAAATTGGTACCAAATAAATTATTGCCTCTACCCTCAGGTAGCCTATGTACCAAAACCGTGAATTTTTTGCGAATCATTTCACCCCTTGTCCTTACCTGTCTCACGGTCTCAAAGTGCTCAAAGGTCAACATCTGCAACATGTGGTCATATATTCTAAAAGTTCCAAAAGTGCTGTGGGATGGGCTCAGATGACCAAAATGACATCAAACCAGACGGTGGTGCAGTGGTTCCCAATGGTTTTCTGCTCCAGGTCCCTAATTGACTCTGAGAAAATCTGCACTCCTAAGAGGGGGAACCATGAGTTATGGGTAGACCCGCATAGAATCTGTGGACAAAGATTCCACAAATCTGAGATACAGTATATAATATAATAGAGCAGATGTGATTCAGCCTAGTAGAGTTAACCACTAGAATTCCACAGATTCTTCTCAAAAAGCAACACTGGTTGGACATTTCCTACTGAAATTCCTAGTGAAAGTGATGTGTTATGTCACCAGCAGTAACAGCAGTTTGTTTGGAATAGATAGAAGACAAACTCAGTAGTTAGTGTGACTAGCAATACCCTAACCCGACCCGCCAGATGGTCTGTTACACAGAATCATCTGGGAAGTCGTCCTTTGAAACTGTTTGGAACAGGGCCGCACTTTAAAATAAATACTTGGCAGGTGATTTGATCAACAATCTGTCTATCACCATCTATCACTGGCTAATTTCAACCTATCAATGAAGAAATACCCTCCAGTTCTGATATAACTGATGCTGTAGCAGCATCTATACTAACCTCTTCAAGAACCACCATTGTTTTTTAGTTTTTAGTTTTTTCAGCACCTATCACTCTCCATTTAATCATTTAGTAGGCCTCTTATGTACATTAGTACTGATGATACTCATACTATGACTACTTCTTTTACTATAACACATGATTAAGCATGATCAAAGAAAGCCAGGTTTGTTGTTATTGTTATATACAGTACAGTGAATTGTCTCTGTCTGACATTTCAACAAAAAACAGAAGTGGTCTGGTAATGTTTTTTAAATGTACACCACAAAGGAGAAGTAAAATTTCCATGGGTCATTTCAGTGACATCATTGGGTAGTTCTTCTGGGGACTGCTGTGTAAGATAAATCTTTTTTTTTCTCATATATATATATATTTTATTTTCAGATTTTCAAAATACACACACACATCCGCCATCCCACTCTGCACAGCACTCCTCCGATTACAGATGTTTCTCAGTGTCATCACACCCAAACCACGCCGGTAGCTGCCAGTAGTTCCTCAAAGGATGCCGATTGGTCCGAACCACTGTGGTTCAGGCACAAGCGCATGACTTAAAGCCTGACAGGATGGATTCTCACGTGATCTTGCGAAGCCAGCTGCAGTGCAAGGTTAGCAATCGCCACCATGGCTGAACATACAAATAAAATGCAACAGCAATGACTGCCTATCACGGATAGATGTCACCAAAACAAAAAAAATAGGATCTTGCAGATTACCACTTTAAGATCTGGTAGTTTTACAAGCTTTTAGGGAATGTGCTTCAGTACCACAATGAGTGAACAGTAATTACTAAACGTTGGACTGGTTTAAGATTGAAGCATATCTCATATATATTCTTATAACTATACTAAATAATAGGGAAACACCACTCAATTTAAGATTTAATTAATTTCGTCTTAGTAGCCTGCACCTGAGCAACTCTCTCCCAAAGATAGACATCGGAGTGCTGACGTTCTAAACTGGTGTCACACTAATGTACAGCCTGAAAGTGCTCCAAATGACAAGAACGATTGACTGGCTTTGTGAACTGATATTTGTCTGAACATTTTGATTCAAGCGGGTGTTATGCAATGGTCATGCCATCAGTTCCCAACCAGAGAAAATCTACGCTTAACAACAGCAAAAGCATCCTGTGCTAAGTCACTTCTTCCATCTAGTCAGATTCATTCTTTATGGAGCTATCAGTGTGACATTGCATTATGTGGGACAAATTCCTCTCCCTTATCTTCATGGAACACAGCAGTGAAATTCACTACAGGCTGAAATTCCCTCATAGCATATTTCAAAATTCAGCAGGATTTCCCTTTAAAGGCTTAAAAAACCTTGGCTAATATTCAACCAATTGTTATGAGCCCAAAGGTTGGAGGTTTATAAGGGTTCAGAAATAGAGGATGTTTACATGGCGAGGAGGTTATGGATCAGTGGTGGTTATAAGCATCCTGAAATCGAGATTAAAATCAGTTTAGGCACAGGTGGGGCCAGATTTATAAGAAAATATCACTGTTTTCTTCTTCTTCTTCATTTCCTTCATTTAGTTTCTGACACCACACTCACTTGGTTAGCTTGTGGCACCAGCTGCTTCAGCTCGCTGTTTATTTCCTGGATGTTAACTGGGATCTGTGGCAGCTTGTTCTGATGGAAGTCCAGCATGAGACATGCCCTTGCGCAATTAGACATAATTGACCATCTGCACTCCTCCTCCTCTCCCTTTGGTGATGCACCCGCAATAGAGGTGTCATCTGAGAACATCTGGAGGTATAGCATGACGGAGAGTTGAACCTGAAATTGAAGTTGTGGGGTGAAAAGGAAAGGTGACTGGGCAGTTCCTCTGGGGTGCCCTTATGTTTGTATTGTAATTATATTGTATTGCACACTGTAATATATTGTACCTTGTGCATACTACACGGTTGAGGAGCGAAGGAAAACAAGCATCTCACGTTTTCTGAATGTAAGTACATTTCTTTTTAAACTGTGACAATAAAATAATGTTGAATGTTGAATGTTGAATCTTGTGTTGCTCACTACCACCTCTGGCACACTGCTCTGGAGTCTGACAATCTGCGGCCTGCCAGTAAAATAGTCTATTATTGAGGAAACCATGGTTTAATTTACAGTACCGACATCGCTTTGAGCTTCTCCTCCAGTAGGAGAGGCTGAATGGCATGAACTGTACTGAAGAAAACAAACAAACAAACAAAAACAAAAAAAAAACATGATTCTCACCGTGTGTTCAGGCTTGGGGATGCCCCCTCTTTTACATAGGGACGATGCAGCAAGTTTTCCTGTGTTGATGGCCTCATAGGCCATTTCTCATTGTGTGTCTTTTTTGTTATAATTTGACCCAAATTCCCTGTTTACGCTGGAAGGTCATGTGATGTAAAAACCCAGGAAGTGATGGCTTAATGTTTTTTGGTCAATAAAAATGTACAGCTATTAATTCTAATGCAAACTGTTCATGCTGACTGCACTGATTGGAAAGCTATTTATTTGCCAACTTGCTCGCAGTTATCAAAGTTATTGCCTGAAATTAACAAGGGAGCTTCTAATAAATCAGGCTCCTCTCAGGTGGATTATAGCTTCAAACTGATGAGGATGTCTGTTTACGAGATATCTGATGGAGTTCAAACTGAATGGGCTAGCAGCACAGATATCTAGCCCTACAAACCCCCTAAATCTGATCTCTCCACATCCATGTCCATCCAACTTTTATTTTTTAAAGGATACAGCCACAGATCTGTCTCTACTGTGTGGGTATGTCTACTGCTCTTTATCTAGCTATCTAGCTATCTGTCTGTCTGTCTGTCTGTCAGGGACGTAGGTTTCATTCAAAGAAAAATATTTGGATATCAAGGCATTAGGTTGTAGCTTAAATGCAGACTACAGTACCCACAAGGCATTAATAGCTCAACTCGCCGCACCTTCAACGGGCGGAGCTTGTGAACGTGGGAACGTTTGTGGGTTTGCTGCTGGTTGCTAGAGTGAAAATTGTTTGACAGGGGGGTGAAGCGACCTGTGTGTAGGGAATCGAAATTGAAGTTACTTTTATGTATCGGTCGCAGTTTTTGAGTGACCGAGGAGGCCAGTTGACTTGCATGCGACGAATGATTTTTACGAGTCTCAGCAACAGGGCATTGGACAGAATGTCACGGACTATTATAGCCTTGAGCAAAAGGAAGCGCGACTAGTACACCGCAACGCGGAAAATATTCAGCGGGGAGAGAATGCGAATGGTTAGAAGAGATCGAATTCAAACAAAATGGAAAAAATGTAGCATCGCTGCGGCATTCCATATAGCTAGGACTAGAGTAGAAAATAGATAGCTAGGGAGCTAGCAAGTTAACTAATATACATGCAAAGTTATTCCACAGAAAAGCTTAAACGGAGCCTGTAGGCGGCTGTTGAAACGGAGAGTCCATCAGTATCTTCAGCAATCAAAGAAGAAACAAGAAGATGCTACGGAGAAGACTGAACCGCTGGGTATGTGTGCCAGCCAAGCAGCAACACCACTCACTTAGCTTGTGGCACCCGGCTGTTTCAGCTAGCTGTTTAATACTGTGGGCTTCCGTCAGGAGCATTAGCTATAGCTTAGACTACATTACCACCACCAGAATTTCCATGCTCAGGAGGAAACTGTAACAAACTCTTTCTTTACAGCTGGAGAACACGAAAATATTGCTGAGCTTCACTTCATAGCAGCTGCTAACTAGCTAACCTAGCTGCCTTTCTTGACAAGTAGTAGTTGTAACGTTAAGTAACTCAAGTTCCTTTCAGCCACATAGGCATGGCAGATGTGCTTGCTTGCTAGCTAACATGTGGGGGCTACATTTTGAAATTCAAATGAGGGAATTTCCAGATGCCAAAGTTTACTGTTCGTAGTGTAACTAACCTTATTGATGTTTTGCATGATGGAGATAGGGGTGACCACCTGTGTACCTAGAGGCCATATACATAGTGGGCACTTGCTCCTGATGTTTCTCTCACACTTATCAATGATTTGTGATGTGAAAGCCTTGCCTATTGGACTGGTTTTTCCAGCATAAAGTAGTTTTCCTAATTGTACTACTATACCTTATACTCAACCATGGGTTTGTCGAATGTGTAAAGTTGCTCTTTTGGCAACATTGTCCATCCTGGCAGCAAACTTCCTGACTCATCAGTTCGCTGCCCGTCTTGTCAGTGAAGTTCAGCCATTCATTTCATTGCCTCCTTACAGATTTTATAGTCATTAAATCATTGGTAGTTGATGGCGGAGTCACTATCCACAGACAGTCACAACAGGCTGTTTATGAATGCAGAACCATCTTTACTGCTTTTTTATAGTCTTCCTACGGTCCAATAACCTGTTGTCACTAGTAGGTTGAATCCCCCAGAGTCGCCATGAGCAGTATAGATACCGACATTGAATGAGGAGAAGCAATATAATAATTATACCGCCTGACCCTCTTCCCGGCCTCTCTCTAAGTGTTGCCAGGTCAGCGGATTTTCCTGCTTCTGGAGCTGTTTGCTCCTGTAATTTCTCTTTGGTGTGAGCTGTAAATAATATTTTGTGCCGAGCAGCCAGCTACACTGTCATTGATGCACATTGTGCTGTTATCTCAGGGTCTGGCTTTCTGCCTACCGATCCTCGCCACCCTTCCCTAGCCCAGGGGGGGGGTGTGCATCATGCAGAGAGAGAGAGAGAGAGAGAGACTGTGAGAGAAAGGGAGAGAAAGGGAGAGAGAGAGAGAGGCTGCTCATACCAGAGGGACTCTGAAGAGGCTACATGAGCCTCACTTGACTCTTCCACTATGATGCTCTGTGCTGCTAAACCCTGAGTGTCTTTGGGAAGTCATTA
>OMKL01140768.1:0-11528 GCA_900302295.1 Parasudis fraserbrunneri | reverse complement strand
GTGGCTTTAGATGTTTCAGTCTTTGATTAAAATGGCATAATCAAAAATTATTATTATAATTAGCCTATTATGTATATGTTATAGGTTATGTGACAGGCCTATAAGTTACAGCCAGGCTAGTCTCTCTCTCTAACACACACTCAACACACTTTGAGCTACTGCATGACGTTTAATAATCATTGTGGATGGCCACAATAACAAGTAAACATGAAGCATTTGCAACAGAAATTTGATTTCACTAGCTAGTCGTTTCATTTTCAACACATTAATGAGAAACGATTGCTATATTCTGTAGTCGCCCCCACCGTGTCAGCGCAATGTCTTTACCGCCCAAATCAATTATTCAGTGATTCAACATCTTTAACACAAGATAGAATGGATATCGACAGAACAAATTAAATGTATTATTTAAAAGAACTCCGATCTCGACTAAGAAAACGTTGTTTCTACTTTTTAACTTCGTATAAACATTCATTAATTCCGTCTTACCAAATATAACGCACGGTCGCTCCTGTCGAAAGTTGCACACTGCTACGGCAGGTGTAATTGGCTGTCTACGGTCGTGGAATTAGACGATCTAATTGGGAGTCTACAGTCAAAATCAACCAATCGGCAGTCAAAAGTCTACAGCGACTGTAGACTCTAGACCAATCAGAACGCGTAATTGTCTACGGTGACTGTAGCCTTTGCACTGCGCGGGTCTACAGTAGACATTTCTCAATTTCTGACACACACACACACATATATATATATATATAAATAACTAGAATAACTAATAAGTGTACACCCTGTTGAGTTAGTACTTGGTAGAAGTACTGCTTGCGTCACGCCCATGAGTCTAGTCTTTACCAGCTGCATACACCTGGATAGGGCAACATTTCCCCTTCTTCCCGACATAACTGTTCCAAGTCAGACTGCATGGAGACCACTGATTAACTTCCTTCCATAGATTTTCAATTGGATTTAGGTTGGTACTCTGACTAAGCACTCAAGGATGTTTTTTTTAGGTCACTCCATTGTTAATTCAGCCCTGTGCTCTGGGTCAGTCGACTCGTCAAGCTAAACGTCCACTTTCTCCCAGACGGCAGCCGCAGGGTTTCCTCAAGAATGTTTCTGTATTTTGCTCCATCCATTTACCCCTCTATCCTGACGAGTGCCCCAGTCCTTGATGATGAAAAACGTCCCGCTAACATGATGCTGCTACCACCATAGTTTATAGCAAGGGACAAGTGTTCTTTGGGTGATGTGCCGTGTCTGGTTTTTCACCAAATATAAACATTTCACATTTAAGTCAACAAGTTCCATCTTGGTTTTGTCTGAGCATATTTCTGCCACATGGCTTCATTCATTTCTTTTATTTATTTATTGATTGCATATCTCGAATTGGAATCAATGTGGACATGTTTTTGTGGGGGCTTCCTTCTTGCCACCCTACTGCACAGGCCAGAACTGTGAAGCGCATTCTGTATTGACACATGCACCAGTTTTTGCCATATAGTTTTTTTCCAACTAAAAGATAAGACATGTACATGTATATATATATATGTGTGTAATATAACAAGCATTTTGCTTGTTTTACTTGAACTAGAGATGTTCATTTTGAGCGTTAAGAGAACTGTAATCATTTGGTTTCATCCCCTGACCAAAGTACCAGCAGATCATCAATGAATCTTTTCCAGAATCTGATATGGGGGAGAAAACAGTTGGTTTTTTTAGGGGGTTGAGTAAAGTTTGAAGTTTGAGTTTAAATAATCATGTCTGAAAAAGCCCAGGTAAATATTTGCGATGGCAGGACTGCCTCTACTGCTCACACTCATTCCTTTGATTTGTAGATCGTTTTGGTCTTAAAACATTAAATACAGGTGAGTACTAGTAGGTTCTCTGTTAGTCCAGTAATGACACAGGTTTCAGGTGTCAAACCCGGTGGACTTTTCTCTAAGTACCATGTTAATAATAATAATAATAAAACTTTATTTGTATAGCACATTTCATACAAGGATTGTAGCTCAAAGTGCTTTACATCAATAATGTGAAAACAGTGTAAGGCAGGCAGCAAGTGCAGTTCATATAGTAGGAAAGGTATAAAAAACAATAATCAACATCATATCAGATCCTAGTGTTCTAATAGGTTACTTAAGTTACCATAATCTCGTTACAACATTAACACAAAGGATGGAATATAAATAGTGGCAGATAAAAGATTAAACATTTTAGGAGATTTAACATTTTAAATTAGACAGTAGTGCATTTTAGTGCAGAGTACGATTAAAAGTGCAAATCAGAGTGCAATGATACCGGAACTAGTATTTAGGAGGACGGGTCAGTCAAATGCTTTGGTGAAAAGATATGTTTTAAGCCGTTAGGGCCTCCTGGGCATCGGTACGTGACGCGTGTAGTGGACCGAGTCAGGATCTTCCAGGAACATCAGAGCCTTGTCATATCCACTGAAACCTGTACAAAAGTAAGGAAAAGATTAGGCAACAAGCAGGCCAATCAATCGATCAATGGTCAACGTGTGATGAGATCAGGATGGGAGATTAACACAACCACCAGCCAAATGCTGGTCAATTCTGTTTGTGGCTGCTAAGTTTGTCTACTACACAAGGCACTTTGGCAGGTCAACATATTCAATTCGGCTGGTAGCGGGAATGTTCACGAATAAACTATCTGTCGACATTTGTTTGTCGGTAATCACATCGATCAGCCTTATCGAACTAAACAATATAACTAATTATAACTAATGATCAAGTACCATTTACATGGAAATGAACTAGGCTTGAAGCGTGCCATCGCTGTGTCTCATTTTGCCCAATAGGCCGACTTAATTTCTGCACAAGAGGAAGCCATATCAACCACTGAGGTAAAAATATTTTCATATCCTGCCTCATCTTCGAAAACAGGATGAACAACAACAAGCAAGGCGTGTAGTTCGGAGTGGAAATTCACTCAAAGATATAAAGGCTTGAACATAACAACATGGTTTACACACACCAGCATTATGGGTTTTACGGTGTACTGGTGTATTGGAGCAGGCATTTGGGTGTTATGGTGATGGGAGTGCAGGTGGATATTACACGTCGACTTCTTTTGTTCTGAATCATTTAGGCCGACCGCCTGGAGATGTGTGCCACTGTACTGCCGAGTAATACAGTCAGTGTGTTGATTTTTAACAGGGCTCAACACCATCCACTGGGCTGCATGTTGCTTTTGGGAAGATGTGGGGCTCATCTTAGAGAGTAGCTAATCACATTGGTTGACTAGGAGCAAATTATAGGTATTTTCAACTATTTTTTATAAACTGACTCGCCTAAATGTTGGACTTTGAGCATGTGCACCAAATTTCATTAAATTACAGCAACAGCATTAAAGGGGCAGTTCACTACAAAAAAATATATATTAAAAAACAAACATATTTTCCCCCTTACCCAGAGTGCTATCAAACCATCGTTTTTGTGCGATTCGCTTAGTTTTGGAGATATCTGCCGTCACTCCAATAATGAATGGGGGTGTAGTTCGATCAAGTTTTATGATGATTGGCTAGAAGGTAAATGATTTGTAATAAATTTTTGCTAGGCCACATGTTACTAGGGCTGTGAGTCGATTCCAAGAAGAATCACTTTTTCGACTCCAGACGTTTAGGAATCAATTCCACAGTAGGATCGACTCCAGTTCACTTGGAATCGACTCCCTGAACATGCATATTGTTACGCGAGTTGATCCAACACACTCCAAGAACGAGGCGTAGAAAGTGAGAGAGAAAAAAATGCCCACCTCTCTGTTGGTTTGGCAGCATTTCAGTTCAAATAACCAACACAACACAGTAAGATTAAGGCAGACGTGGCCTAACGGTTAGAGAAGCAGGCTTGTGACAAGAAAACAGCAAAATTGCAAGTCTGTATCATGAACCATAATGGTTCTCAACCTTTATAGCCCCAAGGCGGCCCCCGTGTCCTCCCCACAGGAGACATGATAACCTGTCATGATAACCTCCGTCTGTAAACCCTCCAATGCGGTTAGTCCAGCTTATTCCAACTGACCCAATAAGAACATTTAAGTGATTCAAAAAGGTTTGTTACTGTGGTACACAGTATCACCAACCCCCCCGCCCTTGCCCACCCCCTTCAGAACCACTGATGTACCACCTCCCAAGGAACAGAGCGAGTGCCACACGTGAATTTTAACCCAGACTGATTTTGCAGTAAGACAGTACGACAGTTTACACATCATCACTACTGTTCCAGTCCAAAGGTCACCTTTTTTTTTCTTCCTTGATGCAAAGCACCTTTATGACTGTACTATCATATCTATGGTACTAACTCACTGACTGAATCATTCAATGACACACTCACACTTAAGCCACTACGCCCCCTAGTGGTGGCTCGCAGGCACAGCACTGTTGTAGAATGCTTCACATCTACAATACTGAGTATTCCCATTTTATTTTCAACAGATTTATCAGGGGAGAGCGCGAACGCAGTCCCCCACTACCAGAAATTATGCAGTCGAGATTCCCACATTTGGGGAATTCGCAGGGGTCAGCACAACCGGAGTGCAATGGCTGAGCCTCGCCCTGGGTGAACCACCTTCTTGATCATGGTATCTCCCCTGCCAGGTAAGTATGAGTTGTACACATTTCGGCTGGGGTAGTCATTCTGACAGGTACAAGTCTGGCTGATGGTAATCACGATACAAGGACACCGTTATTTCACGACTTGGGTGTCACAATATTATTTAGCCTGAGTGTTGTTTTTTTTAGTAGTTTGGTGATTTGCATTTGAACATTTCATTATGGGTTGCTTTCGTGTGCCATTTACCCATCATGCATTGCTGCAACAGACCTGTGTTTGTACCAAAAAAAAGAGCTATTATATGAGATCAAGAACTAACACGAATTGTATCAAAAGAAAACAAAAACAATAGTTATCTAAATCACATTTAACATAAATGTAACTGATGATTTATCATCAAAAGCCAGACTGCAATTCTACTTCCGCAATAGTAGCGAGTACAACACAGATATTGAGTTGATAGAATGGGCATTCAAATTGAAATAAACATTATTTTACTGTGATTTGTGTGACCTAGTGAGGCAGCCACTGAACCTTTGACAATATAGTAAATAACATAAATTAACATTAGCTTGGTGTAAGATTCCAGCAGTTAATCAACAATAACGATATTCCATGGTGTGCCCTTTCCTTTCTATCCATTTTAATTCTGTGGCACACAGCCTCGTGTACGCACATGCGCTGTGAAAAAAAAAAAACGGACACAGGCTCCATTCACTCCAGTGAGAGATGTAGAGTTTCTGGTCGTATGTGGCTTTTATTTTCTTTTACATTGAAGTCGAGGTAAAGTTGAAGGTGTTCTGAACACTTTGACGCTAAAAGCGACGGTTTTCGGACTTGTAGGTCCAGCGAAAAACAAGTTTGTTTGAGACTTGTCCAATGATCTCTTTGTTAACGATTGCGCCAGTGTAAAGGTCCCGCCCACTTAGGAGACCGGGACTGTTCCATTTTGAATGCCTTGTCTTTTCTTATCTGCCGTCCTATACGATGTTACTTTTGAAATGTCTCTGACACAACCATTCATTCTGCTCTACAGAGACTACCTTTGGAAACGTTTCGACGGTTAGGTCTAAATAGAATCGCCTGCCAGCTAAACATGCTTAAAACCCCCGTTCATTCATTTTTGTTCTGAAAAACAGAACTGATCATATCAATGTATTGGTCGCATTGATTCATGTTTACAAAATCTGTACTATCAGAAGTCCGTGTAGTTGAGTGTCAAATCATAAAGCCCGATTACGGATACAATTTTAAGATCACGTTTGCCAACCGTCATGAAACTATACAGAAGAATAAAAAATACAGAAAATCACGAGTGTCAAACAATTAACTGCGAAATATGTAACAAATGTATACGAAAAACAAACGCCCAGTTCTAAACCTTACAATTACGGTAGCACAACGATACACTCATAATCAAAGCACTTGCCATGTTTGTATGTTTTAATTATTTTAAACAGTGGTAGGGGGGGTGCACCGTTCCTGGAGGTACTGCAATACCAGGTCGATGCGTGGAGTGGACGGAGCAAGCCCCTATTCCATCTCCCAGTTCCAAAAATCAATTTAATATATGGTCCCCGGATAGGGGACGTATCAGATATTAAACTGATAAGAACAGATACTACACTTGATCTTAGCCAAAAGGCCGAGAAGCGATACCGACAACCGATTCGGGGAAACGTGGTCATTCTCGGAGGTGTCAATCTCGCTCATGTTTTATGCTGAAATCAAACACAAGGACTCCCAAAGCACACAGAGTTGTACTCTTGCGCATGATGCGTAAGAATTCATAATCAAATTATAAGATTTACATTTAAAGAATATTAGGCTATGAAATCCTGCCTGTCCGGCATCCCTATATCACGTGGGAAGTCATGCTCCAATAGGAAATTGGCAAAACCTTTAAAATAAAAACCCCGCTTGGAATACCTTAAACGTTGCATACATTTTCTAATCCACATTATTCAGACATAACTAGATTGTACAGCAGAATTGTTGTGTAAAATAATGGTCTGCGGCTTAATGTAACACGCTTTTGAGCTTGATCCAATTTCACAATGTAACACACGGATTGAAGGGACTCTGGTGCCGACTGCTGGAGAATCGAGTTAACTGCACTCAAGACTTGTTCCAGCTGATGCATCGTCCGACTTAATGGCCTTCTTCGCCCCTGTTGCCGTCGTGTCGCCCGCGTTCTTGTCGTCAGTCCCAAACATAACTCCCAGTCATGCACAAAACACATGCAATGCATCACTTGCATTAGGATATATCAAGGTTGAGACCTGGAAATTGGTCAAAGGTGAGCCTGCGCATCGTCCTTCCTTCCCCCACCCCATTTACGCTCATTATGTACTGCCAAATATGGCTACTGGCTCAAGCAGCCTGTGCACGCACGTGTCCAACTCGTTGACTGAATTGCAGCAATAATTGATCTTATTCTATAAAGTTATGAAATGTTATGATAATAGCTCTCATGGTATCGCACTTTTTATTTAGCTAACCAGACAAGAACAACTGGAAAGCAAAGCAATGACCTTAGCAAAAGAAAATAATGTTCGCTAACAAACTTTACCTAACGCCAGTCTACCATTACCGAAGATAAAATCAGAGCCATAGCTCTGAATAATATATATTAGATACGTTTTGACGTAGAAACCAAGCGTATAACTAACTAAAACCGCAAACGAAATCTAATTTAAAATACATAAACTAAGGGGGAATAATGAAGATATGGACAACTTACCAAAGATGTCTACCTAATTGATATGGCGCCGCCTTGACGCGCTTTTCTCCCTATCTCGTCCACTGATGTCCAAAACCTTGCTAAATTACAAGAGTTTAAAGCTATCCCACATGCTTCGAAATTGTATATATATTTAAAAAATTCCAATGAGAGCAAAGCGAAACTTTGTGAGTTCCGAAAACACGTCTCGCTATACTCACTCTTCAACTTCGTGGACCACGCTCTGCAGACAGTTCGACGACGTTCCACTGTCAATCAATGTTTTGCAGGCCATGTGACTTTGTGTGTACTTGTTCCAATTAAGCTGGGGTTTTTTTTGTGGTTTTTTGGTTTTAAAGAGTGAAGAAAAAAAAGGGGGGGCGGTCTTTACAGCTTTACACGGCTAACGTGTTTTGATGCTATTTTATTTGACCTGTAGGGTTGGTTTTTGCCAAATCTAACATTTTGCATTTAGGCCAAAAAGCTCTATCTTGGTTTCATATGATCACAACACGTTTTCTTTTGTTTTTTGTGCATACAATACAGATCACCATACAGGGGCCAAGATTAATTATATTTCAATATTATAAACGCTGTGATATATTGAGGTTTCATAGCGCAATAATTTGAGAAAAAAATATCAAAGTAAGTAGAAAACACATTAATACACAAAGTCTGAGTGAAAAAGCTTAGTTTCTTTTGTTTTTCATTCAAACTGAATGGAGAGATTAGTATTTGTATCCATCAATAGGAAATAAAAGTGATTGCAGGATTCTTTAAGTAAACGAATGTAGACAATAAACAGAAAGAGGAGAACAAAGTAAACAGACAATAAATGTATATTTATCTGCTACAAGGTTGATATTGTAGGCTATTCTAATATATATGATCTTATTTTAAGGTCTGGAAAAGTACTGTGAAAAAGATACAGGAAATCATGAATCAGTATCCATACAGTATGATGCTGAATAGATATCTTCTTACACCCCTGCATCAAATGGTACTCAACACGGACCTTGTTTTGGAGTAGTGGCTTCCCATCACCCTACCACACAGGCCAGAATTGTGAAGAGCTTTCTGTGGTGTCGACACGTCCACGTGTCTTGTGGTCCTGTTGCTCCTTCGTTGCTCGTAGCCTCGTAGCGGCCTCTCTATTCAGTCACCCTCTCGCTCAGTCATCCAACTTGGATCCGCGGTTTGCCGGATCTACAAACCGCGAGTGTTTTAAAAACATTGGTCGGTGGTAGTTATGCTGGCTCCTCACTGTGGAACTTTGGGACCGCATCATTTTTTTCATGAACCCATTAGCTACATCTTTTGTGTGCAAACCTCTCCATTTTAAGTAGTCAAAAGTAGGACGTTTGCTTTCAAACACAGTCGAGTAAAAGTGTAGAGTAGCATAAAATGGAAACGCTGAAGTAAAGCACACATAGCCTACCTCAAAACCGGACTTCGGTGCACTGCTTTGAGTAAAAGTAGTTACGTTTCTTTACACCCCTACAATTTCATGTCTGATTCGTCAGACAGGTCGAAGAGCTGAAGACAACACACAGATCATGCATAAGAGACAAAACCACACAAACTCGAGGGGAAACATAATTTATTATTGTACATTATAGCTCAGACCACATTTACATCTGACTCATAAGGGCACTCACGGTTCTCTCCCCTCCTCTGTATCTATCTCTAGTGCTGCAGTCCTGCATCATTTGTACATGTATATCAAGTTTTTCTTTTCTTTTTTTTCTCCAAATACGAAACTTTGGTCTTGTGGTCCTACTCCCGGCGACATTACGGCAAGCTTGTGCAAGAAGCGATTCCCTTTTCCAACCAAATGTCCCTCGTGTGACACACAATGAAAACTCCCAATTCGATAAAATAAGGTATCACAGGAATCGGATTCCCGCTCCAAACTGGACTCCGTCGCATATCCTGCAACGAGAGGAGAGAAAAAAAGTGATGCTCAAGTTAAAAGGAGATGGATCGTGATGTAGCATGATAATGTGTTGGGGAGCAGTTTACTAAATGTAGTTCAATTACTAGTTCAGCTATTCTTTGCAGCAGTTTGGTGGTTGTTTAAATAAATACAATTCTTGGCAGTTTTTGTTTTGTTTGTTTTTAAAGCAGTTACAGGTATAATCTGTAATGCCATCAAACAGAAACCTCTTGGCAAAAGAGCCCCGCTTGGTATTGCCGCTTTGTTTATTTTTTGTTTTGGTCTGATGTGTGGGTTGGAGTTTTCTCCAGACCTCTCTTGGCAGAGCCTGATGTGTGGCCATAAGCAGCAGCCCCTCCCCTATACCCACTGAAATCCAAACCACACATCAGACAAAAACAAAAAAAACGTAAACAAAGCGCAGCACCATGTTGTCATCTTTTGCCCAGAGCTCGCTGTTTCACAGCATTACAGATTCCACCTTTTAACTACTTTCACTCGTGTTATTTACGTAGTCAACTACAAACGACATTTTCCCTTAAAACCTTTGCATCATGTGTTTGTTTCCCCTCATCTCCTACGGATTCCACCGTAATAATGACTCCATGGCCTCTACTTCAGACGTACTCCCAGTCCTCGGCATTTCCCAAGTGAGGATATGCACTGCCCTAGACACTAAATCAAACACATCCACATTTTACTCTGTCAGTCACATGTTGCTCCTTGTATTCATATGAGGTTCCAGACTCTCAGAATCAGAATCCTCCACAGCCTAGCCCCAGCCTAGTAGTCGTGGAGGAACTGCTTTTTCAAAGCAATGTTAGTTTGACAAGCTAAATTTTTGTGAGAGTAGTTAACATGTAATTTAACTTATTTCGTTGTGAAGTAGTTAGTGGTCTACACTTTTAACGTAGCTTCCCCCAACACTGGACATATATTATATTGTACTTCTGGATCAGTGTACAACTTCTACTATTCATTTCTGCTTTTAACAGCGCAACCATGTAAAAACCTGACTGAATCAGTGGACATGTCACTTTTCTTGGTGGATATTATCAGGGTTCCCATCCTGGCTCTGACGTAAAAAATTCCTTAACTTTTCCACGACTATGTCAGAGCACCCCCATGACCTAAACAACTGAATTCCTTCCTGATTTGTAAATGTCATTTTTGCAACTCAGAAAAGTCTTTTGAATAATTGTTTCATCATCTTTAGAATGTTCAGCTCTCAAAATTCTACCTCGCGTGACCTTGACGTAACAAGCGATTACCTCACACCTCACCCCTCACCCATCACCCCTCACCCCTCCCTACCTGTCTCCGCTCTGGACTCCCATAGGAATGCAGTAGTTGAGCTCCAGCCTGGCGATGTTGCCGAGACGCAGCACGATGCCGGCTCCGTACGACCAGCGGATGCACTCCGCCAGCTTCTTCAGGTGCGCTCGCGGGCCCTCGCCTGAACAGAAAACAAAAACAAAAACAAAAAACGTTCGACGTCAACACAGCACAACAACTGTTCTGTGACGCAATGTCGCCTAATGTTTATTTTTAGACACGATATTCATTCACCGTTATTCGGTTTTATTCTGGTGATCTTTTTTTTCTCTGAAGGTATTCCATGCAATGCTTGTTTTTTTTCTGTTTCAAACCGTTTTTCGATACTGTGCGAATTTTTTATTATCATCTCTATACCGTAATTCAGTCAAACTGTAACCGTGAGAGGAACACTTCTGCACACTTGGAACACAAGACTCGGGGAACGGTTGCGTCGGAGAGAAATCACTTAGGAAGAAAAAAACAAATAAAAAAAAGAGGAGAAGATCCCGCGCACCGTCTTGAGCAAAGCATCCTTCGGGGATCGAAACATTGTCTGTTGTTCATCAAATAAAAATAAAAAAAGCTCCATCTGCAAGGTCAAGAACGTGTGCGGGATCTTCTCCTCTTTTTCCTTCAGTCTAATTCTAACTACCATAATTCAGCGGAGCCGAGCGAGGAACTGACCGTAGTTGAGGTTGCACAGGTTCCCGGCGTTGAGGAAGAAGTGGGTTCTGAAGAGGTCGCCGAAGCCGCCTCGGCCGGGCCGGAAGGGCAGCGGGGTGTAGAGGTGGAGGCCGCCCGCCCAGTACGCCTCTCCTCCAAGGTAGTCACCTGCCATGCCAGTAATACCACCACCACACACAGCATCACACACATGAACACGCTAGGCAGACTTCCACTACTAGTAACTACTAACCCTTCCCTGTAATGCAGTGACCTAAAAAAAAAAAAATCTATGTAGGTATTGCGACAGACTGGCAGGTTC
>OMKL01140761.1:0-11732 GCA_900302295.1 Parasudis fraserbrunneri | reverse complement strand
AAGTACGCGTTTGTTGGATTAAATTGACATAAAACTGTCTTCATGATATAAGACAGATCTTTCCTGCACCACTTAGCCACTGAATGAAATGCGGTCCTGTTTTATGACCCCCACACTTAAAACACATGGACACAGAGACCAGGGACTGAATAAAGGAATTTCACATTTGTATACTTTAATCTGGGAAAACAATGTGTGAACTTTCCCAAACTTGTGGGATTATTCTGAGAATGTAATGTCCTAGATATTGAAGAATTCTTATAGGCTGTGGATGCATCAAAAAGGTTAGTTTTATGATATGGCATTGTTCTATTAATTTTATTCTCAGCTTATTGGTGTTCAGTATTTATGTTAGAGGATGACAGGAAATATGCCACAAACTGTTTTAACGTGTGATGCTCTGAACAGATTTTATAGGCAAAATAAGGTTGAATGCATAATTAATTAAGCAGGGTCAAGAAACCCAAGCCATGGGATGGCCCCTGACCCGCCTCCAAACAACAGCTGTCACTCAGAAATCTACGGCTTTGTGGAGGCGACTGTCCTGATCTGTCCATTGACTCCTGATTAAAATCTGCATTTTTAAAAACAACAATGGAGTTTGGCAATAAGTTCAGGATACTCCTCGTGATATCTACTTCTCAGAGAGACCTCAACATGGAGCTCTTGACTCCCACACTAAATGTTTGTGTGCTCACAAAAAGGACAAAGATCACAGCGGTCGTGCCGTGAACGATTTATCTCTCCACCCTTGCTACGAAGCTGTACGTCGGTGTTGCCTTGAGAGACGGATACAGTTGGGTGACGATATCGGAACGTGTATCAAAATCTGCGATCGCTGCGAGGAAAGTGGCATTGCCTGGCAACCTGGCTACGCTGCATTGACTCAAACTGCACAGAACTGAACCACTTGTTGCCTGAACTTAACCTTTCCCGTGGGAAATGTGGGAACCAAAGAGAGCTATCTCAACCTCCACTCCAACAGTGGTGCCCCATTTATATTATTTGATTATTGATCCTTTTGTCAAAATGACAACACAGAAGAGGTCTATTCCCGGTGAAGGAGGCAGAAATGAGAGGGGCCGGAAACTTTTACATTCCAGCAAAAAGAAAAGCTTAGAGTAAAAACAATTCAGTGAAATTTAATGCATTCACATTGCATCTTTTAACAAAACCTATTGTTCGCAAACAAAATTACACTTTGCAGTAACATGCCTCTTTAATGTCAAGCATATCTATCCAATTAAATATTCTGAGAGAGTATAAGAGAGGAAAATCACTTTTTTTGCTTCGGAAGGTTCCTAACGGAGTGAAGTGACTTGAAGTATATAAGTGGCAGCCATGATAAGAGCTGGTTGAATTCTCTAAACGCTAAGGAAAGGTGCTTCAATGCTTCCTTTTTTATCTCCTTTAGCATAGGGTACATTGGACCATCCTTTACGGAAGGAAAGGAGATAATGCCGTCCCACAATTCTTGCGGCAGCAACATTTAAAGTGAGTCAGTCTGTCTTTCAAGAAAAACATGAGAAATTTTTGTCAGAAAATTTTTGGGGCAACAGTGGCTCAGGAGGTAGAGCCGTCGTCTGGTAATCTGAAGGTTCCCGGTTCGATCCCCGGCTCCTCCTGGCAGCGTGTCGAAGTGTCCTTGAGAAAGACACTTAACCCCCAACTGCTCCCGACGAGCAGGTTGGCACCTTGCATGGTTGCTTCTGCTGTCGTGTGTGAATGTGTGAGTGAATGGGTGGGTGTAAGGCATAAGTTGTAAAGTGTTTTGGATAAAAGCGCCATATAAATGCAGTCCATACCATTTAGATGATGTTTTGAATTCAACATGTTTGAAACTTAAGAATGATGATATGTACAGTAGTAGATTTGTAGGCCTAACATGTTAATCTTGCATGAATTTTCATACAATCATACTGTAGCCGAGTGATAGTCTGCCTATAACACAGGAGACTTAAGATCTGGTTGGGAGGGTAATCACTTTTTACTCTCTCACTTCTACAACAATTATAATCAAAACAGGATCTGGTACAGACTGCGCATATAGCTCTTCCCCAAACAACCCACAAGAGGGCGCTCAACTCCATCTAACAACCTCAGTGTCAATAATAGAATATAAATGAAATAGCTTACAATACAAATTGGGATGCATTAGATTTTTCCCACAGAAAAAAAACCTAATAGGGAAAAACAGGAAGAAACCTTAGATGGGCAATTCAATGAGAGATTCCCCCCAACCAGGATGCCAGATGTGCAATAAGTGTTGAAGTGGGCAACAACTTCAAAAAGAAATACAATAAGGGAGTAATAATAGTCATAATAATGAAAATACTAGTGATGATAAACAATACAAGGAAAATCATAGAAAGGCATAACAGGTTAAGCAGAGACAACAGGGCATAACAGCGTCCATAGAGATGGCATCAACGACGTCCAACGAGTTACCACCCAGGGTGATCATAGAGCAACATAATAGCTGTCCACATTTATATAGCCTGCATGAAATAACACGGTAAGAACGCACGGGGTGAAGTATCAAAGATGCACTTTTTAGTCATCCATCTTCGGAACATTGTAGTTTCACCACGGCAGACCCCACGTCAATAACATCTGCCGTCGCATAATGACGTAGCCTAGTGTGAGTGCAGTCGGATTCTCTTTGCACCATGGTTGTCTTTTCCTAAGTCCTTATGAATTCTCCTTCACAGCTTTCCTCGACCTCATGACGTTTTCCCATTGAGGTCAAGGAGAGGTGGATAGGAAAAGACTTAGGACATCGTTTTCTTTTTACTTTTCGAATCCAGAGAGAGAGAGAGAGCGAGAGAGAATGGGGTCAAGCTCCTGTCTGTACAAGCTGACAGACACTAGGGCTAGGCCTAAGCTTGTGTGTGTGTAGGCCATGCGCAGACCGTGAACATTTTCTCATGTGTACACATCTACCTGCTACACCAGCATGCGCAAGTTTGCAGGGAAAAAAACGGTAATTTCCAGCAGCCATTCATCTCATCCACATGAATATGGGTAAAACTGGGCCTTTTCTAGGCTACAGAGTTATCATACTTCAGTATGGTTGTGGAACAATCAATAACTGCTGTAAACCTACATGATTTTTTGTTTACAATATGATATCAAGTCTTGCCATTTTAAGAATGAAACTGGGAATTACTACAGCAGCATTGGGTAGAAATGTGTTTCTTTTGACAGCTGCTAGTGTAACTACATTTCTCAGTAGTGTCCCATTCTACATCATTTTCTCTCCACTCTGCATGCTGAAATCCAAGACCACCCATTCCCACCAAACATTACTGCGTCTCCTCATCCAAAAAAGGTGGTTACATTTGTAGGCCTGCTACACTGCAGTTTTGGATCCATATTAATAGAATAATGTATAGGACAGATATTCCCACGTACATCAACGCTCCTGGGCTGTGGTAAACATGGAGCAGGAAATAATCAAACCATGGGGACCTGACGCATCGGTCTTTCATGTCGAGCCAATGGCTATAGAAGCAGTTTGCACCGCCTGACTTGAGCTGCATTTGATGTTCTCTGAGCAGGTCACATTTTCACTTTGTAGCAGAAGGCTACTTTTTTCTTTTTATTCGGTTGCCCGCTTATTCATTGCTGGATGTTGTGGGCAAATGTCATCAAGTAGCGATAAGCCTGCAGTCCCTGACACCTTTTTTCATCTACTATATCACTTAGAGGCTGGTCAACTAACTAGCCTAGATATAGAATCATGAAACTATCACCACATATAACGATTTAAAATTACTTTTTCCTTTGACAATGGCAGTTGAAGTTTCAGGAAAATACAGAATCCCTCTTGATAATCAAAATAACAATGGCTGTGATGTACAGTAGTAAACAACTTTTGCCATGTTGTTGTAGCTTAGCTTGCTATATTTCTCTGGGGGGTAGCTTCAATGTAGTGAAGCTTCATTTCATGTAGAGTAACTGGTAGCTTAGCTCACTACAATTTCGAAGTAGCTTGCCCAACACTGATAGTTTGTAAGAACCATTTTATGGCTAATGGCAGGTCTGTTGAGCTAAACTATACCATAATCAACAGGTTATGCAAGTGCAAGCAACAATTTTAAGCAATGGAAATGTAGTAGAACGAGTTGTGTGATTTTTTTTTTTACCATTGTTTTAATGGTAATGAGGACAGTGGTATTCAGTTCTGACCCTTGTCTTTTTTTCTTTGATCATGTTTACCTTTTCCTGTTCAACATTTGAAAAGAATACTGGAAAGTCAGGCCCTCAAACAAATAGATGGCTGTTCAAATAGCTCCCAGCACAGCCTGGAGGTTTATTTAAAGACCGGAGGACGCCCGGGCCACAAGGTGTTGTGATCGGTTTGATACCAGGAACACATAGGCTGAGTTGAGCCAATTTGGAGGAAAATCTCTGAGCGTGTCATTAGATGTGAATGAACACGTCGGGGCTGACTGGTGTCAGGACCAACAGACCCTTTTGTTGTATTTCTAAGCCCGTCTTGATGACAGCCTTCTGCAGATTCATAGTATTCTCATGATTGGAAGTGTTAACTAACATGCTCATCATTAGTAGATGATACTAGAGACATTTGTTAACTATACGATATACTGGTATCGAATATTGGTCCAATACCAAGCTATATTGGCATTGGAGAATTTCCCCAATACCATTTTTTTTTTTTTTTTTTTTTTTTTACAAATAGAAGCATGGTAGATCTCTCTAATGGAGGACATTTTATTATTATCTCAAATCATTTTTGTTCAGTGATCCCAAACTGATGGTCTAAGTCTATGCTGTTTAGTAAAAAAAACAAAACAAGAATCGGATCAGTAATCTGTATCAGACGATACTGAAAGTTTGGAACTCTGAGAATTGGTGTAGACAGTTAAAAAGTGGTATCGATGCATCTCTTATTTTGAGATGGCCAATTTTTTTGTCAGCACATGGGAACATTTCAACTCACACATATCATCCTTTAACTGTGCCTATGGCTGGTACTTGTTAAAACCCCAGTCCTGGATTTCCATGTCCATATAAATGTGGGGTATGTTCATATCCATTACAGACGAATTTGCTCTGTAGATGGAAAGAAAAGTTTCTTCATCTTCCTCAGTGTACTGCAGTACCCTGAAGGCTTTGCCTGTTCAAACATTGTTTTAGCCTAATAAATCTATTCCTTGCATCACAGTTTGGAGTCTGCATCTACCATTCTTACATCATAGATTTACCAGCTAACATATTCTACAAGGACAATTCAAATGCAGCAAATGCGTTCTTAGTTTCTCTAGTTGTGTGCATGTGTGCCTCGAAGTTGGAAAAGAACCTGTTGAATAGCCACTGGACATGGACTTTTGCACAAGAGAGTCAAGATTTCTTTGCAGAGCTCAAATATCTCCAACCTGACATTCTGTGACGTCACATTAACAAAGAACACATGTCATCATTTGCAGCCTTACTTCTAAGTGGAGGTGCTTCCACTTAGAAAACCTCTGAAATTGCCAGATTAACTTTTCAGGTAAAGGTTTTGTTGTTGACACAAACAACAACTTTCCATTTTTCCGAAAGTGCCATTACGTTTACAGAAGAGGCTGCATGTGTGCAAGCACCTTGTTGAAAGCACTCTTACCCCTTTGGTATGCTATAACCTGTTTTCACTATTGTGTAGTGAGGTTGCGCACCCAAAGTAGATTTCAGTTGTCCTTAGTCAGCTTTTACAGGAGCTCGACCCCATTGACTTTGCATTGGTTAGTGGCCAACTAGCCAGAGCCAGTATGAATAGCATGGATTGTGCCAAGAAAGGACTCTACCGATCAACATCATCATTAGTAAGTAGCAAATAGGACTAAGGTTTATAAAAAAAAAACTAAACTATCCCTTTAAGATGGAAGCTTCCCAGTTCTGACTTCCCATTTAAAAACGCAATACACGTAGTTGTCTTACCTGCTTCTGGGAGTTGTAGTCCGTCAGGTTGGTGTTGTAGTCCCATCTGGCGGAGGCCATGTGGTAGATGGCCTTCTCAGCGGTGGAGTTGTAGTCTTTTGTAAACCTTGCAGCGTCAGCAGCGGTGCTAGCGTACTCCCCCGGCATCCAGCCGGCTGGAGGAGCCTCGGAGAGCACAGAGACCGCAAGCAGGAGCAGCAGCGATGCCGCCCTCAACAGGAAGCTGGTCATGATGACCTTTCTTACGTCCTCCGACCGAATAAAAAGCAAAAGAAATAACACTACAGAGAAAGACGGAGACTGGGAATAATACAAAGCCCGAGAAACAGAAGGGGACCAAAACAAAGTGGGGTAAGTGGATGAGATCCTCCCCTCTGGAGCTGCTACTTTGACTGCTGCCTTCCCAGCCTTGCTGCCAAGCCTGTCTGCTAGTGAAATGAACAGCAGCCACAGCTAGCTGCTTTTAAAGCATGAGTCCACACTACTCCCTCACCTGTTAGCGGCCCCTGAGGCTACTCCTTCCATTCCCTCCATCCTTCCCTCGGTTGCCTCCCTCCCTCCTTTCTCCCTTTACCTGCCTCCCAGCAATTGGGCGGTGGGTGATGGAAAGGCAATATCTATGATCAGATCTCAGTGATTCGAATGGTTCTGGGGGAGGGTTTTCTCTATGGGAATAGCCTTTGGTGAAAATTAAGATTAGCTACATTTAGCGACAAGAACCCACAGTAAAGCAGTTGTATCAATTTAATGTAAAAAAACCAAACAAAAAAAAAACAATAAATAACTTATGATAGGTTGCTTGGGTTTAAAGGATAAGTTCCGAATTTTTGACCCCTAGCCCTACATCCTACTTACTGTACCAATAGTGTTGTTGGTCGGTCAAGTTGGTAGTCCTTTCTCAGCACAATCCATGCTGTTTCTCATACAATCTCTGGATAGTTAGCCACAAACCAATGCAAAGTCAATGGGGTCGAGCTCCTGTTCGTACAAGCTGACTGAGGCTCACCGAAATGGTCTTCACAGTGCACACAGAGTAGACTTCAGTGAGCTTTAGTCAGCTTGTACAGACAGGAGCTCTACCCCATTGACTTTGCATTGGTTTGTGGCTAACTGTCTGGAGCTAGTGTGAGGAACAGCATGGACTGTGCTGAGAAAAGACTCTACCGATCAACAACATCATCGGCGAGTAAGAAAATCGGAATTATCCCTTAAAGTAACATTTAACTGATGTAACAGCAAAGTCTGCTCAGAGAAGTCTTTCCACTTGGGAACTAACAAGACCTGACCCCTCTCTCTTTGAATGGAGAGTCGTCTGTATCCAAGAATCTGTCTGAAGTCATTGGTAAATTACTGACAATGGTCGATTTGGTCAAAAAGCACATTTGTGATAGAAAAATAGATAGACCAGCTTCTCCACACGCGCCATCTATTGGTTTCTGCCAGAGAGTCCTTAATTAAAATGGCAACCACTCACTGTATGATTCCCAGAATTTTAGCAGAGATTGGTTATTCATTTTTAACACCTTTAACATAAAATCACATGTAATTGTTTTCTCTGAATACGTTTTGTTTTGTAGCGAGTAGTTTCATTGTCGCTGCCATGTTATGGATTTCCTACCACAATGATGCGTCTCCTCATTATGCACCTCTAGGTGAGTGATGTATTTCAGGACTCCTCCCACCTGTCTTCATTTGGTTGTCATAGCAAATACTGCCAGTGTGTACGTGGCTTTTGTGCCTTGGGTGGTTAACAGCTCATCTCCTTTGATGACCCAGTCTTTATCCTCGTCATCGTCACTTGTCATATGACAGTGACTCACTGACCGTGACTCAGGGTTACAAAATTATTTTATTTTATTTTTATTTTGCTTTTGAATTTCTGGTTTTCAATTAAGTTTCAGTTTCCAGGGTGGGTTTGCTAGTTTCAGTATTAGTTTAAGTTGTTTTGTTTATTATAATATGGGGGGTATTTGTCAGGGGCAAGATTTAAGAAGTTCAGAATAGTTAGTGTAATACAAACATCACTTTATGAAGGCAACTGACTCAGTCATGTAGACGTCCCAGTCTCAATGAACATATGCACCAATGCCTCCTCATGCTTGCCGTGTTGACGGATTTGACCAAATTTACAAAGATCGGTGATGACTGATGAGGGACAGCTGGTGAGACATAGACTTCACGTGGGGAAACACTTCAGGACATCTGCTGGACCTGGGAGAGAGACACTAGGGGGACAGGGAGAGAGGCAAGAGGGAGAGAGGCAAAACAGGTAAAATAGGCAGGACGTCACAACCGTGACACTGTGTGTGGGTGTGTTAGGCCTACTGGCTTGTCCTTAGGGTTTCTTATGCAAGTGTGGAAATTTTGGTCTGGCCTTACAAGACTTGTAATGTGCTCTGCCCTATTTGCATAGAGTATACAAAACTAACATTTACTCATGCTTTTCATGACAACAGTAAAGGTTTCTAACTGGGAGAATTTGGAATGCTGGTTATTCGGTCCTTCCTTATAAACGGAAAACATGGTTTCTCAAACTTTTCAAGTCAGGGACCCAAATGAGATTTTGTTTTCTCATATCGGGACCCGGGGTCATTGAAACATATCACAAATATTACTACCATTGTCATGCAGGGACCCACCAGGAGGAGGCCTGGATGCAACCCATTTTGGGGGCCGACCCATAGTTTAAGAAACCAGGATGTTAGGGTTCTTTAATGCTGGGTTTAAAAGGGGCCGTTCACTCAACGTTGTGACTATCAATTCAAATAAAATGTTCCATTAAGTTAGTAACTTGCAAAGGTGGACAACGTCCAACGTTTGGGTGATGTTCCCATTTATTGCAGAATGATGATTACAAACAGATTACCGTGATGAGATGATCATGAAGTGATCCAGTTGCTGTGTAAGAGGGTTGTTTGATCATTATTCCATTGTTAGTTATGTTGCACCATGCTTAGGCTCAGTCCCATTCCACCCGCGCCCTTATCCACTTCACCTACATTTGCACGTTCGCGTGGAGGGTTCGCCATGCTGAAGGACATCCCAAACCGAGTGGTGAGGGGGAGTGGGTGATGGAAGTGAGTGTGCATCGATGCTGACTTCTGAAGCACCGCTACCCGTTAACGGAAACGCAGAAGGATGAAGGAAACAAATCCTACAAATATGAGTTCCCTGTTGACTAACATAATAGTGAAATTATTATATCTGCATATAGGTAACTTGACAATTGGCATTCATCTTCCTTTGTTTTAATTTCACTTTGTTTTATTTTCTGTAAAGTGTCTTTGTTTCTTGAAATATGCACTTTTAAATAAAATGTATTAGTCAAATCACAGACTGTGTGTTTGAAACTCATGTTCAAACTGAGCAATCAATAACTATGTATATTAAGAACATAAAATAATGCACAACTTTTTATGTATATATATTTATTGTTTTGATGACTTTTAATTGCAGGTAGCCATGGTGATGGCTGCTCTTTCTTCCGGTGGATATAGTTCAATGATAGTAGCCAGGGTGTCCCAAAGTTAGTAGTTTCTTTATACCCCTCCCCTTAATAAGGAGTTTCCCTCCACAGCTGCGAGTGCAACGTCATACGGAGTGACATTCCATGGAGGGATCGGTTTGAGAAAGGGCAGTGTTCCCACCACCTATGCTCAAAGACTTCCTGATCACCTGTGACCTTAAAACACCTGACCAAAGAAAAAGTGTAAATAAACATGCTAAATGGCTCCTCCACCCAAAGTAAAAAAAAATTAAAAAAAAAATAAAAAAAAAAATAAAAAAATTCCTTTTACTTTCCTCTGTGCCATCTATCCATCCAGATAGTATTGGTGCGATTAGCTGAGCTTAGGAGCTATGTTGTCTTCCATCACTCCAATACAACGGAGCTGAATTGTCAGGGTTTGGGGGAGTGTGGGACCCAATTGCGGGATGAACAGACAGTAGAGGCAGTGGTAGAATCCGAGGGTGTAGAAACACATAAAACTGAAAACTAGAAACAGGGAAACTAATACAAAGAACAAGAACAAGACGAATACACAGGAACAAACTTACTTGACACAACAACCAACAGGAAACAATGAAGCGACAAACTGAACAGGACAAGGGGAACTCAAATACACGGAGACAGATGACAGAACGAGAAACACCTGGGAGGGGAAACAGACAAAGAACTAGAGAAACTAGACAGGAGATAAACTGAACATAGAATTACAAGACCAAGACAGAACACAATACATAGAACTGAACCAAGACAAAGAAAAATGACACAAAGAACTACACATGGACAGAGAAACAAGTAACAACTAGAATAAACATGAAACACTAAACAGAACCTAGACACAAAGAACTAAACAGAGAAATATCACAAGTAACAAATCAGACTAAACATGAAACATCTAGACTAAACAGGAAACAAGAAAACACTAAACTAGACTGAACAGGAAACATGGAACACCAAACTAAGCAGGAAACATGAAAACTAAACAACTAGATAAGACAAGGAATACATAACTAAACAGATGAACATAAACAGGAGAGAGAGAGAGACAGAGAGAGACAGCTAGAGTAAGGCGATAAGAAGAGAGTAAGAGAGTAAGAGAGATCTAGAGCAGGGGTAAAACAGACAAGAGGGGAATAACTGTCCAAGGCAAGAGGGGCTAGGGACAACAGGGCAGTCAAAGGCTGGTGGCTGGGGACCACCCAAGGCATGGGGGACACGGAGAGGGGTTGAAGGGCAGACCATGACATTAGTGGCACTGGGTTTGTGGTACTCAAAGTGCCAAAGTAATACATTTGAAAAACTCAAAAGCTCTTTCCAGAAATCATGACACGGTTACTCAAGATAATCCACAGACATTTACAGTTTAATTGGGAGCCATTTTCTACCAAAGTACACCCAGTATAATCGTTTTTAAAGGACCATACCAGTCTAATTTTGACTTCTTGCTATTACCATTATTACCTTGTTCCTCTACACACTGTACACCAATGACTGCACCAGCCCCTCACCCAACCACCACCTACCTCAAATACTCAGACGACACTGCTATTCTTGCTCTCCTCACCGACAACCACTCCATCCTGGACTACCATAACACTGTCGCACACTTCACCCAGTGGTGTGAGCATAACTACCTCCATCTTAATGTCAGTAAAACAAAATTAATTGTAATTGGTACCCCATCAGCCCAGCATCCCACCCTCATCAATAATGAAACCGTTGAAATAGCTGACAGTTTCAAATACCTTGGATTCACACTGGACAATAAACTCAGCTTTGATCATCACAAACGACATTCAAAAAAGGAGCCACCAGAGACTATCAGCCATCCGTAAACTCAAAGGACTCTATGTCGCCCCCCATCTCCTCCTACCACTGTACCAGAGATTTGTCCAACCCATCCTGCTTTACTGTTCCGTCTGTTTCTTTAACATGCTCACTGTCACAAACCGGGTCAAACTCACACGTATAACCAACACTGCTGCCAAGATAATAAGTCTCCCCACTCCCAACCTCTCAGAGCTCAACTGTAAGGCCATCACACGCATTGCAAATACAATAGCACAGGACATCACACACCCACTTAACTGCCACCTCACTGTTCTGCCCTCTGGGCGCAGGTACAGGACCCTGAGGTATAAAAGGGCTAGCTTTGGCAAAAGCCTGATGCCCTCAGCAATAGCGGCACTTAACAAAGTGTCCCGCTGAGGATATTGCCTGTGCCTAACACCATCTCAGTCTGTTGTGTAACACTTTGTAATGTCACTGTCTGCTACTGTTGTTG
>OMKL01140750.1:9326-22677 GCA_900302295.1 Parasudis fraserbrunneri | reverse complement strand
AGAGGAGTCTGCAAACCATACACGCATATTTTGGAAGTGACCCTCTGTTAGATACTTTTTGGAGGGAGATATTCGATTTATTTGATAAAATGTTTTCAGCTACCCCGGGAGCCATTGCTGGTCATCCTAGGGGCCATCCCAGAGGCAGTGATGAGCAGGGAAAAGATATACTTACTGCATATACTCCAAGCAGATATACTTACTTCATATATTCCTTGCAGCAGCCAAGAAAGCAATAACACTGAGCTGGCTTAAAAAAGATTCTCCAACCTATCCCACATGGCAGTCAGTACTTCAAGGAATTTACACAATGGAAAAAATAATGTTCATGCTGAGACTGCAAAATGCACAATTCACAGACCAGTGGTCACCTTGGCTAGAGGTAATGGAAAAGGCATGGAGCTAGGCAAGCTTGGGAAACTTTTGTATTTCATAAATTTATATTGCAAGTAGCTTTCTGGTGATGTGCTGGGTAATTGTGGCTGCCAACGTCAAGTGTTATGGTTTTGATATCATTTTTGATGTGTATGTTACTCCTACTTTTTGTTTGTTGTGCCTGTTTGGTTTGTTGTTGTTGTTGTTATTTTATTGGGTAACTCATGGTTTTCTAAACACAAGGTTTTTGGATGGTACTGTCGTATAGATTGTGATGTGTTGATGTGCGGGCGGAGGGCAGTGGGTGAGAGTAGAGATGAAGACATGCCTGTGTATGGGGTGTGTCTGAATATGTGTGTGGATGAAAGTAGAAGTGAAGGTGGCATGTAGACTGGTCAGTCGAGAGAATGAATGACGAAAGAGTATAAATAGAGAGTTGGGATGGGGAAGTGCCCTAAAACTGGGAGGAGAGGGACAGGGATGGGACAGGGATGGGACAGGGACGTGTCGGAGACAGCATTCCATGAGGGCGTTCAACGAAGCGGAGAGTGCCATGAGACCAAGTCATCATGGTCCAGAGAGTTCTGTTTTTCCCCCCAGAGTTTGACAGTTCTCTGCCTTTAATGACCCAAAAAGAGGCTATTCTATGCTGACCCCTTTTAGGACGGAACAAGAGATTACCAATTGTCCGGTATTCTGCCCTGACTAGGTGTTATCTCTACCCAGGTAGACAGCTAAACATGGTGCATCAATGAAGAATTCCAACCAGCCAATTTGTCACACCCATTACTGATGGGTGAACTGATGGATATCCACTGCATACAAAACTTTGTGAAACTGAAATGTACAGAGAGAAACGTCTTCAAATAATGTCCACATACACTTGTGCAATACATTTTCTTATCACTAGCGCAATGTAAAACATGACATCCAATGTTAAGGCAGATACTATTTCACTTCAGCTAGCAACATGTATACTAACGGGCATTGTGAGTTACTTAGGCTTGGCTATGCAATGCATAACCATCTACAGCACCAAACACAAAATATAACATTAGATCAAATGGGCAATAGGAGGTAAGTATAATCCACTCACAAGTCATGCTTTCCAAGGCACAAACAGGGGTGGATGGAAAGAGATGGCATTGCCCAATGTGTTGTGCTCTCAACTTAAGAGATCTCAAAATGGAGTCTAAACAGGAACTTTGGGATCACATGACCCATGACAACCAGTAGAAAACGACTCAATAATTGATCAAGAAAATAAATCGCTATACTGAAATTGACCGCTAGGTGCTGCTTAATTAAAAGAAACATTCAATGCAATACTGTGACAGAACATCCGGTCTGAGGATTAGTGTTAAAGATCTTATCACTGAAAACCACTCTCAAACCCTTGCTTGACTCTCAGACATCTAAAGAAACCTTATCGCCCGTTCCTCTCCAGAGACTGTTTACCCAGCAGGGGTTCAAATGGTGATAGTCTCTGAACAGACATCTGGTGAGCTCCTGCACATGGCGCCTAATGGAAGAAGGCAGACAAAGGATTCTCATCTGCAATGCCAAGAATTGGCATAATAAAGAATAAACAATGACTGTGGACAAAGTATTCTATATGTATCGATGGAAAACTGTATTACAGTTGTATAATGTGTGTGGTATTGATGTGAAATTCCATGCAAGAGGTTATGAATGATAACAGGATTTAAAAAGTGTATTTCTTGGTATCCTCTTGATTAGAATTGTTTTCTAAGCACAATGAAACAAAGTATTAATGTGTGTTGACATATTCCAAACTTTTAAGATACTTTGTTTAATTCACAGCCAAATAGTCTGAGTCAGCAGTTCTTCCCCTCTCAGAGACCGCCTCAGACACGCCTCCTGATCGCAGGTATCAAAACTGTGTTACGCTCATTCTACTGATGAGTTCAATAGGCGCATTGATTAGACAAGGCCAGTCTATCTATTGTGCTACAGGACCAACATTGCTGAATTACGAAAGAATCAAACAACGTGAAACTAACTCAACCTTTCTGCTTTGACGATTGAGTATCGTTAGCCTGTAATCAGCTGTTTCTACACGGGAATAGCAGAATTGGAGAAAGCGTGTTTTGACTGTAATCTCTGCTCCGAGACTGGAGCATCGAGTGCTTAAGGCCCTTTAGCCAAAGGGTACTAATTGTTACCATCCAAGGACACTGTTGGCCCAAAGTCAACTTACTGCCTGTTGCCCGAACTACCTCAGAGACTGAGTTTGTTTGAAGGAACCACAGGCTGGAAACGCAGCCACTACCCACTGACGCTTGGCTCGGACCAACTGCTATTGGGCGCCCCCCCCTCTCTCTCTCTCTCACTCGCATCCGCTGCGAGCATCAAAGGTAGACCTAACATACTGTAACATTGTCGAAGTGGTGCTCAATTTGATGTGGTCGAGTTTGAATCGACCAAAGTTGATATCTTATGAGTTGTCCTAAGTCTATGCTGCAGCGAGTCACTCTTACCATTTGTCCTTACTACTGCAATCATTTCTTTGCTTTTTACATTTTGTTTCAATCATCGTTTTTTGTTTCTCATCATTAAGTTAGGAGTGCCGAGGTTAGGCTTGAGAGTCAAGTTTCAACTACTACAGCTAAAATTTAGTCACTGGGGTCTCAGAGCTCACGTTATTATAATTGTGTGTATATGTTTGGTGATCTAGCCAAAAGGAGTTGTCTGCGGGAATACATATTGGCATCCAACGTTGTGTTATTCTGACCACTGACCAATGACCACATTGAGTGGGTAGACTGTGTCTGTCTCCGTACATCTTCCTAGTCTAAGCCTCGCCCCAATACCTGACCCAGAGCCAGTTAGTAACTGAACCCTAAAAGCCATCTCTGTTAGTTCAATATTTACTTTATATCCTTTGTTTTAATTTCGTTACCACATATTCCTCATTTTATATTTTGCCTATGTGCCTTAATGTTCCACTGGTGTTTTTAATAAATGACTTGTGAACTTAAAGAGATCTGTCTTCGTGTTCCTTGTGAACTTTAAAAGATCTGTCTTCGTGTTCCTTGTGAACTTAAAGAGATCTGTCTTCGTGTTCCTTGTGAACTTAAAGAGATCTGTCTTCGTGTTCCTTGTGAACTTGAAGAGATCTGTCTTCGTGTTCCTTGTGAACTTAAAGAGATCTGTCTTCGTGTTCCTTGTAAATTGGGGTCTTCAGTCACACTCATGATCTTCAGATGAGATTGAAAGTCTTTCATTATTGAGAAGTTATCTGTTAATCTCGTAACAATTCAAATGAACTGTGGTGTCCCTTTAATCTAGTAGATCCAGCTGTACCCAGCGGTCTTAATCAATTGATTAATAATCGAATTGATACGCGGTATTAGATTCAAGTGACTTCTTTTGATAAAAGGAAAACATTTGTAATAACTGGAATGTGTGTTTGTTTAACTTTGCCCAATAAACATAAAGTTGAAAAACTTGTCAGAAACATATTTTAGTGAACTGTTTAGGTGGAAAAAGAGAAAGTTTACGAGCAAGCCGCCATGTTTTTCCTGCTCCCCACGCCCCTATACATTTCTACGACACTCACCCCACATCTGCATTCACTTCTGTCTATTCCCCTGTATAAATACTTTGTTAGCCTGCCATTCTGTGGAGATCCAAGGTTATGCATTCACTGCTGTACTCCCCGTGTGCTTCAGTCAATTCCACCCTGAACCAAAGAACTCTGTTGTCCGCCTCTGTGAATAATGTTTAACAAGATTATTCCCCATCATAAGTTTACTTACAGTAGATTACACTTACAGCATATTAATGACTATCATACTAAACATGTGCTTTGAATTAGTACATGAAAGCACGTAAGAAGTACCTAAAATACACTACAAGTATACTCTCAAAAAAGTACATTATGGGTAGAAATGTACTTTAAAACACACTTTATATACTAAAAATATACTTTTAGTATGGGAAAAATATACACATTTTTGACTTGGGTACAGTGAACATACTCCGAGGTGTTCCCCTCAACTGAAACATGGGTCTGTCAGCAGAAGTCTGTTGCCTTGCATTCAAGCAGCTGACTGGTCTGCAGTTGGCATTGTGACATACCCATCTGCTCTGGACAGAGGGATAAAGCCAGGAAGAAAAGAGAGAGAGCAACAACCACACACACACACACACACACTGTACATTCATACAGACATGCCAGTGCATGCACACACACACACACACAAATACAGAGAGAGAGATGGATACAGAAAAACACACATAGGTGCACACATACACGCTCTCTCTCTCTCTCTCTCTCACACACACACTTCCATGCACAGAGACTCTCTTTCTCTTACACACACACACACACACACAGGTAATCAGAGTCACAGGTGGCCACCTCGTTTGTGACACACTCAGTAGGGTCCTAGGGCGCTGTGGGCTGACCCCCCCCCCATTGACCTATTTTGTCTCGTTGCGGGCTGCGTAGAGCTGGATGAGTTCTTCCCCCAGGTCTCACCCTCCTGCTGCTAGTGCCGCTGTGTTGTCAGAGCTCAGTGGAGCTGCTGTTTTCAGCATCATGTGCCAGGAGAGGTGGGAGACGGAGCCCTGCGGACTTGGAACAGAATAGGTTCCCAGCAGATCTTAAAGGGATAGTTCTGAATTTTTGGAACCGTAGCCCTATTTCTTACTTAGCAATGACGTCGATTGGTGGAATCCTCTCAGCACAATCCGCGCTGTTCCTCGTACTAGCTCCGGATAAGTTCGCCACAAACCAATGCAAGGTCAATGGGGTCGAGCTCCTGTCTGTACAAGATGGCTGAGGCTCACTGACATGTACTTCACAGCGCACACAAAGTAGATTTCACTGAGCCTCAGTCACTCATTATCAATGATGCTGAGCAAAAAAAAACATCCGAAAACAAACAAAAATAAACAAAAGAAAGGTTAGCATAATCAATTAAAACCTTAATTGATTAAGCCTTAAATAAGGCTTAAAATCATAATCTTAAAATGTCCAAAAGTTATGAAATTGCTGATTTTTATTACACTGTTCCATAAAACTATTAAAACAAAGTTCCTTTTATAAGGGTGGCTAATGTGATGTGTCAAACACAAATAAATAACATGTCAAAAATCACATTGTTATGTTGTTAATAGACTGCTTTATGTGAACAGGCCTTTCATCGAATTCTTTTTTCAGAAGTTTCCGTCAAAGATGCAAAAGCTCATATGGTGTGACTGTACCAAGTACATTTCATTGGAGTTAAATTTAGGTCAAACAAACAAACAAACAAACATTGCAGCTCCTCCTTTCAGTACAGTTTATGGACATAGATGTCTATTTGTGAGCCTAATCTTTCCAAATTCTTATTGGGATTCTAGCTTATCGCCACGACCCAGGATTGCCCTGACTACATGACAGATCCTATGGTGCGACAGTGTTTTCATGTCACACTATATGACATATCTGTCACACCACTTGTATCTTGCAGATATTTTCCTACATTCAGAATAAAGGGGCAGTTCACCCAAAGTAAAAAAAAAAAGCAACAACAATATTTCCCCCTTTACCTGGAGTGCTATCTATCCATCCACATAGTTTCAGTTCATTCGCCATACATTATTATTGGGTTGTACCTCGGTAGAAAAAATAGTTCCTACATGAAACTGCTCACAACATGGTCTGTGGATTATCTTGAGTAACCAGGTCATGATTTCTGGAAAGATGCATTGCTTTTGAGTTTTTCAAATGCATTTTTTGTTGGTTTGCAGCACTCAAAATAACAAACAAAGTGCCATTCAGCTCCACTGTATTGGAGTGATGGCATACATCTCTATGACAGATACCTACAAAACTAGGCAAATCACACCGAAACTATGGATGGATAGATAGCACTCCAGGCAAGGGGGAAAATATGTATTTTAGAATTTGGGGTGAACTGCCCCTTTAATAGTTTATTCTTGTATTGTATAACCTTTGTTAACATTTTGAATTAATTACAGCTGCGATTATGTCTCAACTCCAACAAATAATATGGAGTTATGTGCAACACCGCTTCACAGAAATCAATGAAAATATTTGATCTAATCTAATGCTTATTGAAACGGGCTTCTTTTTATTTCCTCAGAAAAGACCTAAGATTCTAATCAGTGTAACAAGTGCAGGGGCAAAATGTGGCAACATAACGGCTGTATATGTGCTGTGTTCACTAATCGAATGAACATTGATTATTGTAGTGTAGACATATTTAATTAATATGGTTTGAATCTGTCTAAGATAAAATACAGTGCATTCTGCTCTTGGGATGGGCTGGGTTAAACAATTCCAAGCCCTCTAAATAGCTCAGATCAATTACCTAATCAGTCCATCTTTCCTTATTCATTTGAATAATATTGTGATATGAGGTTTTGATTAATCTGGTGAATACTATTTAGATTAGGCTATTCTTATTAACATAGTTATGATTAGGGATGCACTGATAACACTTTTTCACTGCCGATAGCGATTCCGAGTCCTAAACCTTCAGTATCAGCTAACACAGAGTACTGATCTGATCTGTTGCTCTTGTACTGTACTTTTTTTAGCATGGTGTCACACGTTCCCGATGAAAGAAAATTAGTCGACTAGAATTTGGAATGTCAAGGTTTCTTTTTGAAGCCAAAATACACAGGCAGTATTCTGAGACAAAGTATATGACACAGGATTATTTGGCAGCAATAATGACCACCAACAGTATACATTTTTTGTCATCCTGTTGCACCTTATAATAACATCATATACGTTATGCTCACTGTCTCACCCACATTGTGCAGCAAGCCGATGACAACCCCCCTCACTAGTCCCTTAAAGCACCACTCAGACTCAGGCTCCGGCCCCTCGTCCGCCCTGGTGACATTGATGAGTGGTTCACCCCGCGCTGGTTAGCTGACATTTTCAATTTTCACCTATCCGAAGCGAGGAGGCTTGGTGAACACGCTAGTCCCCCTCCAGTTACAACGACGCTGTCGAGCTGTCCCCTTTTTCCCCATGCTGAAATGAGTTCTTTAATGAAAAATGATAGGTATGTCTCTGGGAAATCTAGACTTAAAGGGCAACTACGCCCGTACATACATGCTATTCCTGTGGTCTAAGACGGACCAAAAATATTAGTTTGAATTGAATTGAATTGAAATACTTTATTATCCCGTGGGGAAATTCGGTGCACAGTTTGCTCACATAGATCACGAATCACATAATCACTTAAGTCACATATATCACACACCATTAAGTAATGCTCCAACAAGTATTGAAGATAAAATTAAAATAAAATAAGATTAAAATTAGAGAATAAGAGAGGGTACGAAATATACAAACTGCAATTTCTTTGTGCTATGCTACCTTGATCTACATCAATATACAATATGCAATTGCTTGTGCTGAGCAACATCGAACTACTCCTATAGTAACCATAAATAAAAATAAGAATAAAAATAAAAATACAAATACAAATAAAAATACCCCTCAGATAAGTATAGGGTGATATAATATAATATATATAGTGTGTAATATATATATATAGTGAAAAATAAACAACTCTCTCCCAAATCCAAAAACTAGAATGCCAAACCTCAAACGTGTGATATGAAGTATAATGTCTGAAGCTGCTCCATATAATGAATTGGTAAAGATGGTAAAGATGACACTGAGAGCACCCAGGGGAATGTTCTGAGTGTACGGGTACATTTTCTGTTTCAGAACCTAGAACACTAGTATAGAATAAAGCTCATTGGGGTATAAAAACGCAAACATTCTGTGGGTCCACAAAATCAGCCTGAGTCTTACTTCTCTGGTTTCAGTCTTTAGAGAGTAGCTCATGTTCACAAATATTAATTGAACTTTCCTGGGCCATGCAAATAACAGACGCTGTTTGAATTATTCATTTGGGTGGTGTTCCCCTTTAAAGAGGTCCTTCTGCATGATTGCATATGGGAAACAAAAGTAGACAGATTTGTCGATTAAATTCAACAAATTGATTAGTTGACATACACCTATGACTATTAGTTGATTAAGGATTTCTTAACTCGACGACAGCCTCGCTATGCTGTAAATGTAAAAATCGAAATACCTCTCGACATAAATGAATTTCTGATTCTATATTGTAGTAAATGCTACATCAGGTCACCTCACTTCTGTGTGGTTTCAGTGTTTCCCTGAACTATGAGGGGCTATGGTAATATTGTTTGGGTCAATTACAGCCATAATTGCTTCCAATAGCCTTTTTGCTTGAGACCGCAGGACACACAGGTCCCTTCAACCGTCGCTAGGCGACCACAACGACAGTGACCTCGGCAGGAAAAGCAGTGCGTTAATGGGTTCTCACTTCAAGGCAATATATAATAAATGAAGAAGAGAGGGAAAGATAAAAGAGAACACAGGGGGGTGTTACAAAACAGAGGAGGAAATGTGCAAACTAAAAAGGTTAAATGGAAAATTGGACACATCGCTGGGAATTTAACCTTTATTTACCCTGGGTAGGTTCGCCAAGCACGAATGCTCTTTTTCAGCGACGCCCTGCCTCACACAGTTGCATACATTCACACCTGGGAGATGCACAGTACGACCACAGTCTGACACTGTTCACTGTGTCACTGAGCAGCTCCACTGGAGCAGTTGGGGGTTAAGTGCCTTGCTCCAGTGTTTTGGTATAACACATCCCTTACGAAACAGTATCATGGTCAGAGGATGGGAGTTTCAGCTTTACCATGGTACCGGCCATGGAATAAAATAATGACTGAGTTAAGTTAACTTGTTCACATACTGTGAATTTCTCCAGACCTCTCTTGGTAGAGGCTGAGGTGTGGCCAGCAATAGCAACCCCTCCCCCTAACCCCACTCAACTCCAACCCACGCATCAGACCAAAACTAAAAATGTGAACACTGCAATACCAAGCGGGGCTCTTTTGCCTAGAGGTCGCTGTTTGAAAACATTACAGATTCTACTTTTAATTAACACCATGGCATAATTCAATTCAAACCATGATACTGATGGCAATGTCACAGTATTTCCACAATCTTTTTAGTCACTACCATCAGACCCCCCCCCAAAAATATGATGGAAATACCGTGGCACTTTTTGGGACTGGAGCACTGCCAGCTTCGCTGTTCCCTGTTCAGAAGTTACTATTAATGTTGTAAAACCAGTTGGAGAAGGCAAACTGCTTTGTTTATTCCACAGCACCAGCTAAGAGAGATGTCTCCTAACTGAGTGAGGTGCACTCCCCTTTGTAATTTGGACGCCAAACGTGATGCACTGATTGAATGCAGTAATAATATCAGTGCGTCTCATTGATTTATATTTACCAATCACAGCCTTGTTTTTCTTCATATGCCACATAATGGCTATTTACTTAATATTTGAGTTTATTGTGTCTCTTGTCTTAGATGCATTATTCATGTCTCTCCAGACATTTAAGGGCAATTAAGCTTTTGAGCCCAGTGATAGTGGCCCATTGTTTCTCCTCCTTTGATAAGTGTGACTTACATAATTTATAAATGTTTTACCCAGCTTCTCCAACTGATTATCATAGACTCTGTGTATTTAATCTATTGTTCTCTGTATAAGCACTTAATTGTTAATTATGGGGATTATATCACATGTGGTATTTTTTTTTATAGCCATGCTTCCCTGCGATGCAGATTATAGATGCATTTATATATTATTATATCATATTTGATAACATACTTAAAACACACTTTGCATATACTGTAATCTGTTCATTCCATTTGCATTAATACTGTTCTCTTGTCTCCTAGAAACCAGACATCAATACTGCTACCCCTTCCAGTTCAAAGAAACACCAATACAACTACCACTCAATCTGCCTATCTGCCTCATCATTCAGTTAGCCAGTCTCAAGTCATTATCTCAATGATACCTTTTCGTAAGCGATCACAGTCCAATGCAACACAACACAATACCGACCACGTCACGTGACCACTCTCCAGTCCAATGGGGAGCGTGCTGGTTCTCTTCCCACCTGTCCTGGCGCTGGTGAATGCCAGCTGGGCTGAGAGGTACCAGTGAGGGGATCATAGCCCAGAGGTGGACACGGGATTGGCATAGAGCCCCCCGCCATGAGTCATGAGAAGAAGAAGAAAAAAAAAAAGAAGAAATCTCTGTAGCCCAAACCCATCTGTCTTATAGGGAGTGAAACAATGAAGCAAGGCGAGTCTGGGCTAGTACAGGATATACATAGGAGGGACTGGTTTCATGTAACAGGATCACAGTAATCTGACTCCAGACAAATACGAAAGAATGGCAGGATGGCCTAGTAGGCTACAGACAGCCTGATGACCACAAAGTCCATAACTGCAACTTAGATTCTCTCTCCCTCAGATGGAAGAACACACAGATAGACACGTACAGAGGGAGAGGTGTCAAGAGAGATGTGAGAAAGTGAGAGCTTCAGTTTTACTGTACAAAAGCAGTCTGTAAAAAGTTTGATAAATATTGGACTTTAGATTCCCACTGAGTGGGATGTGTGACACGCCTGCGACACAAGACTTTTGTAATCGGGCTCTGTGCAACCTGGACACGGCGACCAGGTTCGGTTTTACGTGTTTCCAGTTAGCTCGCGTCCTTCAGGAAAGTTGGTAAACCACGTCACTGGATGGCGGGTGTGTAACAAAGCATTATGTAATCGACAAAATGGAATAATACATTTTCACTTCATTACGTAATAACACCCGCATTTTGTAATGAACAGCCTGAATGCAATAAAAAAGTTGCGGTGAGTCACAGTCCGCCTCGTAGGCTGCGACAAAGATGGGAGACCAAGCGAGCTTTCCAATGACTAGCAAGCATGTTTATTTTGCGAAAGACAATAATGTCAACGTGGGAATCAGTAATCAGCAGTGTAAGCGGGAATGGAATGCGTGGAAAAGGGTCTGCTGCAGCAGCAACCCAGAGCGAAGACTACAGCCGTGCCCATGGCGGGGGAGGGGATCTCCCTGTGGAAAGGTGATGGGGGGGATTTTATCCTTAAACCACACCGGGCCCAGGTGTGGCTCATGGAGTTGATGACACCCCCTCTGCCCTGTCCTGGGCGCTGCGACACAAAGAGGAACCAGGGAAACGTCAAGGACACCTAGCAAGGAAACCACACACGAGACGATGCTCTCACTACCTCTGGCAATGAGACAATGAGTCAGCAGCTGAACACGAGATAGATAAGGCTAGATATAGACTTCACACACCTGCCCCTAATCAGGGGTAATTAGACTGACACACCTGCCCCTCATCAGGGACAATTAACCAACGGAACCCAATGATTGACCACTGCCACTGTGCCTCAGCTTTAAATCATTTATCAAAGACAGCCAAACTCATTCACACTGTTATTTCGAGCAGGGTGGACTACTGCAATGGTCTTTTGACAGGGCTCTGCAAAAAGACCTTCAAAAAGCCTCAGCTCATTCAAAACGCAGCTGCTGGAGTTTGTACAGAGACAAAGGTTCGGACTACAGCACCCCGATTCTTAAGTCATAATGCTGACTCCCTGTCAGCCAGTGAATTGAATATAAGGCAATGCTGATCGTTTATAAATCAATACATAGAGTGGGACCAAATACATTATAGATATTACAATATTCCTGCCAGGCCTCTCAGGTCAGGTGGGAGTGGGCTGCTAGTAGTGCCCAGTGTCAGGGCTAAACTTGGTGAAGCAACCTTCAGTCACAGGCTGCGCATCTCTGAAACAGACTCCCTGTCGATCTTAAAAGTAGCCTAATCCTCGAAACTTTGGAATCAGGACTCAACACCACACTGTTCATGGATGCTTTTAGTTGAGTTGTTTGAGTTCTTAAGAAATTATTTTAAATCTTGTTTTTACCTACACCACTATTTATTTAATCATTGTTCTTATAAATCTTTTAATCTTAGTGAAGCACCTTGAATTGCCACTGTGTATGAAAAATTTGTTATATAAAGTTGCATTCTGTACGTGGACCGCCTCAAGTTTTGCAGCATGATCGAGGATAATTTAAAGGAGCAGTGCGAAGGCTGATGGAATCAATGCAAGTCGGAATAATTCACCATACCATCTCCAAAGCCAAGGAAAGGTAGAGAGGACCCAGAGCGCGAAGAAAAAAGATAATGTACAGTTTCTATGAAGCTAAGGAATACAGTAACACTTGATGTAGTTTTGACCACTGAAAGACACTACTACCCTACTGAACCAATAGTATCTTTTTTAAATGAAGTTTGAGTCAGTATGGTTCATGCTAGAGTGCATAAAATAAACATTGTCGTTATAATGTTATAATGATTTTTATGAACTAAATGGTAAATGGACTGCATTTATATAGCGTTTTGATCCAAAGCGCTTTACAACTTATGCAACTAGACGTGCTGTCGGTGAACGACAGCGGGTATATCCCCGAAACGGCCCGAATTCTCAATCCACCGAGTCCTCGACTAGACCGAGTCCTGGACTAGACCAAGACTATTAGTCGACTAACACTGTCTTTAGCCGAGGACTGCCCCACATTAATAATACAAATCACAAATTCTGATCAGTAGCTGCAGATGGATTTGTGGAATTGAAGGTAAGCGTCTCCTCCTCTAAGCTGTTCGGTGTCTGTGTGTCTGCGTGTCCCTAGAGACGTGATTGTTTATTTGTTGATCTGCTGGCGGCTGTGCCACACCATTCACTACCTCTCTCTCTCTCTCTCTCTCTCTCTCTCTCAAATGTCACCTCTATTTCCATGACCCCAATCAACAGGATGGCACATTCACTCGCACACACACACACATACACACACAGGCATACTTATGCACGGATGAGCATATAACGCTAATGTGGGTGCACACTACATGCACACAGGTATACACACACACACACACACAACATGCACACATGTATATACACACACACACACCGCAGCCACAAGAACATAATTATCTGTCATCATCGTCTTCATACACCCTGCAGCTCTGTGTGTGTG
>OMKL01140748.1:0-10316 GCA_900302295.1 Parasudis fraserbrunneri | reverse complement strand
CCAGTCTGGTACTGTCAATGGAGATGTTTGTGGGCAGGACAGGCGTACTGCAGTTTGGTGGTGGTTGATGGAGGATTTGGGTCTTTTTTACATTAATGGCTAGACCAAGCTGTTTGTATGCTTTCGCAAAAGGAGCCAGAATGCACTGTAGGTCCTCTTCTGAGAGGGCTACAAGGGCGTTGTCATCCGCATACTGCAGCTCCATGATTGATATGGTGGTGGCTTGACCTTTAGCCCTGAATCGGTTGATGTTAAAGAGTTGACCGTCGGTTCTGTACATAATTTCGACTCCCTGGGGCAGATGTTTGCTTGTGAGATGTCACAACTACATGCAGATGTTTGCTTGTGAGATGTCACAACTACATACAGTGATAGCCATAGCTACATGCCACTGCTACATACTGTGATAGTCATCATAACTACATACAGTGATAGCCATACACTAATAGTCATAACTACATACAGTGATAGTCATACACTAATAGTCATAACTACATACAGTGATAGTCATCATAACTACATACAGTAATAGCCATAACTACATGTCACAACTACATACAGTGATAGCCATAACTACATGCCACTGCTACATACAGTGATAGCCATAACTACATACAATGATAGTCATCATAACTACATAGTGATAGCCATAAGTGCATGCAGATAACCATAAATGCATACAGTGATGGCCATAACTACATCCGTGCAGTGATGGCCATAACTGCATACAGTCAGTAAGCAGGCCTGTTGCTGACTACGCATGGGGAAACATGTATCCAGGTTGCTTGGAGTTGTGCTAGTGTTAAGTCATGCTAATTCTACAGTCCCAGCAGGACCTGTAAAAGTCTCCCTGCTTTTGTAAGACTGTACGTTTTATCCTCTGTGTGTTTTAATGAACCCACCAAGTGGGGCCACAGCTCTCAGCATGAGCCTGCCTCCACCTCTGCGGCAGGGTTCTGATTAATGTCTGTAGCTAATGGTACATTTAGACCCTGTTTGACTTTATTACTCAGCCTCAAACTGCCAGCCCCAGTCAGGACTGACTGACTCAGCTTCCCCAAGTCTCTCTCTCATCAACACACATACACACACACACACGCACACACACACACACACACACACACACACACACCAGATTTCCCAGCAGTTGGTGCTTGATCTATGCTGAAGAGTAGTGTTTTTGAAAAAGGTTGCCAACTCCGAACTCTGAGCAATTTCAGTATTCAGCAGATGCTGGCTTTAATGTGGAAACTTAAATGCATGGAATTATATCACATAGGGCTATCTATATTATGTCACACTCTTTGATGCGTTTCTTACTGCTTTGACAATAAACACAAATAAATATAACCAACATATTTAATATTTATATTGAAGTTACTTGTCATGTTCCCAAATCTTGGAATTGGAGTGGATTTTCCCCCAAGGTGTTTTTTACCTGATTCAGAGGCACCTCCCCCTCCTAGCACCCTCCTCACAAGTGCGCCTAAAATAGCCAGAACAGCCTCAGATCATCACGATTTGAAAGTTGGAATAAATGCGGAGAGGTTCAAATAGGCATTTGTCTGTGCGTTAAACCTGATATGCATGATGAACTAGTCAGAGGAGGCAAACGAGGAAGTTGGGAGGAGGGGTCAGTATAGTGTCGTGGTGCGGGGAGAAAGACTTATATTGGATTCTCAGACGCCCCGAGCGCTGTGAAATCGAGGGATCCTTGCAATCTATGCAGCGTACACAAACTATGCGCGTAAAGGGGCGCAATACCCAAATGCCGTCACGTATTCGTCTGGCTACGACTCGAGCTTTTAAAAAGTTTTCGTATTAAAGAAGACCTCAACACCTATGGTGCCAATCTCTGGACAGGTAGAGGAGAGCATCTCGGAAAAACAGCACAGGGTTTCTGTTTGTTAGGACTTCATGCGATTAGGGTAAAAAAATATATAAGTGTGCCAACGTGGTTATTAATTTCAAATCTTAAATGAACGGAAAGAAAATGAAGGATCGAATGAAGAAGGCGTTGTACGTGGTGATGGACGTGCTGTGCCTGATTGTGGGTAAGTATGTCACAGCTATATGTTCTCAGAACAGTTTTTACTTAAACTTGAGTAAAAATCATCTTCCCTGTAGTATCTAGGTCCAAGATCACATTCTGAGATTAACCAGCAAAATTGTTCCAATGCCAGGTCTACTGTAAAGCAATTAATTAATACGTTTTTCGCAGTAGAAGACCCCAGTGGGTGTCAAGTGAGCACTGTTTGGCAAAAGTTACCCATTGGACAAGTAATAGACTACCATCTCAAAAGTCCGGTGTTACGATTCAGATAACAGCAATATTGGTTAACTTTACGCACTATAAATGGCACCTGTGTTCGTAAGATGATGTAAACCGGTCCGTCGTCTCATTTGTTTTCCATGTATGCAAATCCTATTCAAATAGAAGCCAGCTGATCGATTGCACCATGGGAAAGAGGGAAAGTCTCGCTCTTAGTCCCATCATGGTCCTTTTCCTGCTGGACTGCGTTCTGCGGGATTTTTACAGTTTCAGGAAGCTGAATGTTTGTTTATGGAAATTTGATATGCATGTGTGTGCCCCCTTATTCCACATTTCCCTAAATATCTCGTCTGCCAAGAATCATTCCAAGAATGCCTTTCTCTCCACATTCAGTCCTTTTCTAAATACGTTGCTCTCGCATCCACACAGACCGTTTATTTTCCCATGTTATACTTCAGTTAGGAATCATTTTAGCATGAGCTGTCTGGCTTTGTTAGGTAGGTACACCACATCATGGATTAGGTTGTTTATGAATTATGTAAGTATCCTTTACCCGGAGACCAAAGGACAAATAATGGGTTATTAGAAAATAATTAAAACTATCACAGTACACATCTATCCCTACAATAGAACTATCTGATGTGTCCCTCTATTCTAAATTTTCAATGAGCAGAGTCGAAAATAATAAAATAGAATAGAATAGAAAGAGAAACATGAACACTAATATTCCCGTCTGCACCATCTTCAGAGGTTTCCCCCAGGTGACTTCCCTGTCTGGTACCATGGTGGTGAGCTGTGTTTGAAAAGGTCTCAAACCTTTTCTCACTTTCCCATCAGCTTAGCAGTTGCAGACTATGAGCGATATCAAGGAAACGGTCTTTTTTGGGCACATGGAACGTGGCTCCTGTGAAATTGGGTATTGGCATTTGACAGACATGTGTTACACAATGATTTGGCATCCTATTCATCTGTTGTGTTTGTGTTGGGTCTGAATCTGAATAGGAATCTGAATAATAATCTACACAGTGTAATGAGCGTACAGTAGGGTACAGGGTCTTGTACAAGGACACTTGGACAGGGACGGGGACATTGGTTGTTGTGGGGAATTGAACCTGTGACCTCCCAGTTACGGGGAGGTCTCTCTAACCGCCGGGCCTCCTGCCACCTTGTTGTGTCTATGGTAGAGTGAGAGAGGACGGAGACAGCATGTCTTATGTCTGCCGGGCGCCCCTCCAAGCAGCAACATCCTCTGGCTTTCAGGGATGCTCTGGTATAATGAGTAAGTCATAAGAGTGTTAGTGCAAATGCCGGTACCAATGCAAGTTAAGCTTTTCAGAGACTCCTATCCTCATATAGTCAAGTGGTATCCTGTAGGGGGGTTACAACACTCCTTATGACTAATAAATGACACAACCATGTAAATGAAAGGAGAAATTACCTGGCATTTACAGTGTTTGTTCTTAAAACAGTAGTCCATGTTAGTGTCTGCTGTTCACTTGGCACTTGTATTAAGCAACACACTCCCAGTAAAAAGGTCACTAAAATGCCAATTCTATAATCATCCATCATAAAAATATAATGAGGCCGATTCAGATTGTGCTTTTGAATGCCCAGATCAGCCTAGAGTGATTGTCTGCCCATATATCAGTGCATCCCTCCTGGCTCTTCTCCATGGGATTTCCCATTGGTTAGACCATTCATAGACTGCCAGTCTGCCATGCAGTCTGCTGGCCCATTGAGCTCCATAAGCCGCACCATTTCACTGTCACAAGTCTGGGATTTGGGCCTGGTGGTCTGATGGGTTAGATTTTGATTGACCAAATCCCACCCATTACCTCTGACCCTCCCATTTACTACCCATCTCACCCACCCAAATACAAGAACCAAGTCAAGCCCAGGTGGTTTATGCAAGACTGCTTTATTAGTGTAATATTTACTTAGCATTAACCTATCATACTGATTTATTAGACTGTATGACAGAAAGTATAATTAGTGCATTAATACTTTTTTTTTTTCAAGTTAATAGCAAGAGGATATTGGAACACTATACTTAAAGATTCAGTACAATGAAAATCGTACAATCTCATTGCATTTTTTTACAGAGGGTATGTTGATGTAACATTGCAAATGTTAGAACTGTTGAACTGTTGTGAAAATGATGGCTAAAAACCTTTGATCTCTATCCCCCTGGATATCAACAAAATCAAGCCATTTCAGATATCCAACCTGCTTCCTGGAAGATATTGCATAATGTACTCTGGTTACTCTGATTGGCCCATCAGTCAGTCTGTCAGTTTTTACTAGTTGTAAAGGATATCAGCTACCTAGTCCACAAACAAGTAATGAAACTAGTTTGCTACAATTTAGTTAATTTTATTGGTTCAAAAACATCCACAGCAACTGTGACGATTTATTTATCACCTGCTAGCACAAGTTAGCCAATGTTAATCTCCCATAGCAACCGATCATACTGGTCCCATGAATTTGTTTACATATGAAAGTTTCATGTGTTATGATACTAACTTGACATCTCCTTTCAATGAACAGAAGGCCATGCCCCCTCAACCTACTGAGAGTTGGCTGTGCTCAGAGAGGATGCATTATAACAAATCAAATGATGCATCTGAAGCTGAGAAATTGATACTCATGACATTAATATTCCACAGTAAGCAATTTATGACTGACTTAAAAAATCACTGTACTGGATCTTTAAGTTGTGTTTTTATTTCAAAGACATGCGCCAACATTACGCCAACATTGATTTCAGCCCATGATATCGTTTGGTTTTCTTCGTCGTCTGACTCACAACTGGTGTTATCAGCAGCTATTATACTGTATCTTCCCCTTGATCTTTCACCAACAGATATATATTTTTTTACATTCACAAAGCAAGCACCTCTCTGATTCTTCCAAGTATTGAGCTTTAGGTTTCCATCAGTAGATTTCATTCATACACTTTCCTATTCAGTAGGGATGTGCACAGCCCCAGATTCATGTTTATTCTGCAGTGATTACCCTCTAATAATAGATAATTTTTTCTTCGTAAGCTTTCATCAGTCTGCTATGTATTTGTTATTAGGGATGAACACAGTGTAATATGCAATATACTTGGTTTGGTTTCTTGACTGCTCGGTTTTATTTTGAAACATGGGAATAGATTTTGTTTCTTTCCAGCAAAACATATTTAATACAGCTAAAAGTTTGAAGTCTGAACATCTGAAAAAGCCAAATCAACTCCAAACAGTCAATTATGAAGCTTGCAATCGAATAAATGCATAATCCATTATTAGGACACGTTCCTATTATTCAACCACTTCTTTTTTATTCCTTTTTTTCTTTCTCTTTTGTACCAAAAGGTCTTCATGATAGGTCTACTGTTATGATGATAGGATCATAAAGCTGCCAAGTCTTTTCTCTCTCACACCTGGCCCAGCCCAGGTCCACCTAACAGCGGGCAGTGTGTTATTTATAGGTTTATGTGTGTGTGATCAGTAACCGGTCTTGTTAGAAGACATGCCAAGGCCTGCCTACTAAACCCTTCTTGTTCTGATCCCTCACAATTAGCAACACTCTTAGGCTTAGAATGGTTGATTCAAACTTCTTATGTGGTCTAATTCTTACATGTCTAATTACATTAAGTCAACTTTAGTGGCTCAATCTATGTCCTCAAATATCTATTTTGGACTTACTTGAGTTTGCTATTTGTTGTTCATGATAAAATCTAACAGCTTTTTCCACAGAGGTGTAAGAGGAGCCAGTGTGCTTTGTGCCAAGTTGCCAACTGTGCCTGCCTATCTGGTTCTATAATTCCCCAGCACCTTCTCACACATACACCCTTTTTACATGTTATTGCATCCAGTGATCAAATCACATTCCACATTGGATTCAAGTAACACAGAGGTTCAATGTGCTTTTGAAACACACACACACACACACACACACACACACACACACACACACACACACACACACATGCACAAACACATCCACACATCCACACACAAACACACACACATTTCCTGTATCAGCTTTGTCATTGAGGAGGTTGATAAGAGCTGAACTTGCTTGGTATGCGCATATTCTTTATTATATGACTACATTATGTGGCTAAGTAACACATTTAATTAATATTGACATTGCAAAATGAAAGCACATAATATCCATATCGCAAAGACTACAAAGTGGACAGTTTTGAATAATTTTCAAATAACACATTAAAACTGAGAGAAATGTAGTCTTGTAGACATTATTCACTCAAGGCCAGAAAATGTGGCCTCTATAATACAAGGAAATTCATCACTGGAAAATCCAGTGGGAGACAGACTAATGCTACAGTGTCACACTTACATAGCAGTTAAACGTAGCCTCATCATGTACTTCTGAAAGGGTTTCAAACTACATGGGAAGGAAACGGCGATTCTAAACTGTAGACCAAGACCTGAAAGGTGCATTGTGTAAGATTTTCAATCCTTGGAATGAGAACCATTTAGACTCAAACACACACATAATTACAGGAAATCAGCACATCATTTTGTGGTTGAGTCCACATGGTCCTCATTCGACGCGGTCCAGCAATGTATGTCTATCTGTCCGTCTGTAACCCACTCAGCCTCTCTCTCGCCTCCCTCCCCCTTTTCTTTTGTCTGTTTCCCCTCCCTCTCCTCCTCTGTCTAGATGTAAACCTGCACTCAGCACAAACACTAGTGGCTGAGTGTGCAGAGGGAAGACTGAGCTTAACCTCTCCCTGATCGTAACTCTCGCGCACGGCGTAGTGTTAAGTGGTATCGGGAGGTCATTAAGAAATGCTGTAGGACAGAGGCATGGCACAGTCCATCTGACCTGATTTATTGAGTGCCACTGAAAGCATCGTGAGTAGCTATTATGAGCTGTGAATCATGAGTAAGAAGACAGGTAGTCTAAGTAGCTCGTGTCGTGTGACTGAATCGCCTCAAGACATGACATACCGGTGGGTACAATGTGCATGAGTGCAAGCACAAACCGAAATAACATTCTACTGTCAAGAGTGTGTGTGACTCAGTGGCCCTGAGGCAAGTTATGATGAGTACACACACACACACACTGAGGGTGAGGCTGAGGGTGAAAGTCTTTTTCCCCTCTGTGATTTTTCCCTACCTCTTGTGCACATTAATCGCGTGTGTGACAGTTGAAAGTGGAGATCCTCTCTCAGCAGGATGTGAGTTACAGTGATGTCATGTCTCTCCACAGCCACACCATACAGGACCCCCTGCTGCATCAGAAAGGTTACTGTCAGGCATCACAACCTCACAGCTACGGCTATATGGAGTCAGCAGGTTTACCGTGGAGGCTGTCTTTGCCTTTTCTCTGACTTCAACTTCTTGTAATAAGCGACGGCATTTCCCTGGTTCCTCTACTGTACATAGATCAGGAGGTCATAACATCAGTTAATAGCAAATGTATCTTTTTTATTAGTGCTAAAATGTGACTTCTGGATTTTGTTTTTAATAGTATTTTAGTACTCGCATGATCTCTTTCTGACTGACAAAGGAGCTTGCTCACAAAGTACTTCTATTAACAATTGAAGAGTTGTGACTATATCCCCATATTTTCAGCTCATTAGAGTACATTTAAATGTCCCCATGTTCTTTGACCTAACAGGCCCAGAGACTAAAGTGCCAGTCTCTTTGGGTTTCTTAAAGAATGTTACAATGTCTCCGGGGATACAGGACTCTCATGCGGCTTTGTTGGGAAGACTGATTGTCAGGAGTTCTCAGGGAACTGCACTGACGACACTGATGGGAATCGTAGTCCCATGGAGAGCTCTGTCATGGAAACCGCCACCCTTTTAATAATCGACGTGGATTCCAGCATGTTCGAAGGAATGTGTTTTTTTGTGTGTTCAAGCGACATTGAATACATCAAGAAACGTACATATGAAGACTACGATCAATCAGATGATAATGGATTTTAGAATATAAGTGAGCCTGTAAGATCCAATAGTTAGTTTCTGCAGATTTAGATTGTAGGCTATTTTCTAACTTTCATGGTGACTAGTAAAAAAAAAAAAACATCAACTAGAGACTGTTAGTGAATATCAGGTAGTGGACCCATAGCAGTCTCACTTGAGTGGGGTTTTGCCATAGACATATTAAAAATAATAATAATAATAATAGTCATTCACATTCGTTTAAAATAACGAGGTTTGTATTTAGCGCCATGGTAAAAAAAATTTAACATTTGGAATCGTGGCACAAAATAGCCTACAACTCTCGTAATTTTAAATGACAGCCTGCTAGATGAGTACCAAGGGTGGAAAGTAACTAATTACATTTACTTTCGTTAATGTAATTGAGCAGCTTTTTTGTGTAATTGTACTTTTTTGAGTAGTTTTCAAAATCAGTACTTTTACTTGAGTATATTTTGTTTTAAGTATTGTAATTAGTTACATTTGAAATAGCATTCATTACAAAGTAAATATTTTGTAGGCTTTCCATAAGTTTTGCGCCAGTCAGTAAATCGCAGCAAGTTCAATGTGGTCAATCAGTTAGCAATGAGGAAGAGAACAATCTGGTAGTAAATCAGTGTAAAGAGATGGAGATGGACAAGCCAGAGAGCAAATCAGCAGAGCTAAATCCTACAGAATTCACATAAACTCAGATTAAGCTGAATATGGATTCTAAGAAATTCCGTGATTCCCTGGTCACATCCAGTTGCAACCCTGTATCACAACAATGTGTGAAACACATCCACCGGTCCACCAGAGGATATCGTGTTAGTGTCACACAAAATGGTCATGGTGTGTGAAAAGTACATGCAGGTATGAAGGTGCAGTTTACAGTGCAGCGAACTTATACAGTTGACTTCGGAGACTACGGATAGCGCCAAGGGTCATAGTGTGTCTCAGACACACGCCTGAGGGTGTCTGTGCATGAGTATCACACGCTGAGGTTGTGTGACATGTATGAGAATGTGATGACCTGGCCATGATAATGGGTTGCCACATCATAGGGAATCAACAGACCACTTCAGCTTCAAGTAAGAGGGGCTACTCAAATGTATGAGCCAACATTAGCTAAAAAGCTATCATCCATCTCAGTGATGGTTTGCATTAGCCTGGTTGTCTCGCTAGCTCACTGAACTATAATAATGAGCATGTTTGCTAGTTTACCAGATAATGAGCGTCAAACATTATCGAATAATGGGGCTAGGCATTCTATTTTTTTTTTACCCCTCAGATCAAATAATATAAATTTCAGAGTCAAATCAAAAAGTGGATTGTAACCTTGTCTATTTTAGGAGGCACTCATGTGCAATGCCAAGAGTGCTTCATGGAGCATAAACAATAGACGTTCATAACGCAGTTGCAGATTTCAGTTGCACCTCCTTGTCATGTGGGTTCTCTATTAGTCTATCTCATTATTCTGTTTTCAACAAGCATTTTTACTTGGCTATAACACACATAACTTCAACTTAACTACTTGGAATAAACTTTCTCTACAGCAACCAAGCTCACAACAGGCGCACACCCTTGCCTCAAGCATCTTTTGCTTCAAGCAGCCACATGCTCACTAGAGCCTTCATTTTGTCATCAACAATAGCAGCCTATCATCTACTGCTCACTTCAGTCAGCTTTTCTCAGCATCTCCAACTATTGGACATCTCTATGTATATACTCCAACTCTATGAATGTTGACATTTTCTGTTCAATTGATCAAAATGAAAATGTTTTATGGACAGTCGGCACAGAAGTTATACCATTAATGCCTCCCTACATGGCCATGTTGAATCTTGCTTTACTTTCTTCATGCATTTTATTTTGTAAAGGCATATTTAATTAAAAGTAACCAAATGTTAACTTTATATACAGCATCCTAAAAAGAAATCATGTTTAACAACCTCTCTGCCCCTCTCAGTAACTTTTACTCTGAGTAAATTTTCAATTAGTTACTTTTTACTTTTATTTGAGTAGATTTTTACACCAATAATTTTACTTTTACTTAAAGAGTAAATTTTCCCGCAGGTCTGAGCATAACTCCACCCACTGCATAATCTTGAAAAATTCTAC
>OMKL01140738.1:0-13326 GCA_900302295.1 Parasudis fraserbrunneri | reverse complement strand
AGCAAGTAACCCCAAGAGGAAGGGGTAAACGGATGAATTTAGACTTACAACCTGGCGTAAATCCACCCATTTACCCCTTCCTCGAGGGGTTAATTGCTTCTCTGCAACAGTTAGACTACTAGATATTATTAAAAAAGAAACATAGTTGTGAAATGCGAAAAATGCGGGATAGATTGTGTGATTTACCCTGCAAAATGGAGGTCACGTGACGCTTACTAGCCAATCAGAATCATGGATCCAGACCCTGCTTATTTTAACATTGTAGAAATAAACATTTACAAAGTATCTCTAGTTTCTTTAGTGACAACACAGGAATACTATAGTGATTCAACATACATTTCTACAATATTCCACTGTAGAAATACTACTGTGTGATGAATCACGACAATATTTCTGTGGTAAATCTATAGTGTGTATGAAAAAAAAAAAAAAACCACAAGAATACTACGTATTTTATTGTAGTTCATTTTCAAATGCAACACGTTCGTGTTTTAAATTTGATGTTACCTGTCACCAAAATCAAAAGTTTTCCATAAAGCTCTCCCTAAAATGGCACTCTAGCATAGCATTTCTCATTGAAGTCGTGGGACACAGATGCTCATGAGCTATTTTAAGAAAACTGAAGGGAAAAAGAAGAAGAAATCAAATTCCCCCACAATGTGTCTGGTAAAGAAAAAGAATGACCGACCCAAATCCTAAATGTTAGAGCTTCCCTTTAAGGTTCAACGGATTCACTGGATAAGGTTACGATGAGAATAATTACTTTATCCTAACATGCCAACGCGATATCCCTCAGTGAAAATGCTCTGGCTTAAGAGAAAGTGGTAGACGTTCAGTTGAAAAATATATTCTTGTGAGATGTTTTTTTTTTCTGTCATATCCCAAGATTGGAGATATGATTGGCCATTTGTTCCTTCTCAGTTCACCACGAATTTCATCTATATGCTCATCAATATTTATGAAGGACTTAGTTTGCCACCTGAATCTTAACACATATCTCACACACACACACACACACACACACACACACACACACACACACACACACACACGCACACACACACACAAAGTGAATTTGCAGTAGTCTTTGTGGACCAGACAAAGCAGAGTAGCCTATCTAGTATATTTTAGTATGTTAAATGCCATTTATGCCAATGTTTATTGATAGGGAAAAATGACCAGCACATACTCTAGGCTCTCTCTTTGTCTTTCATACACACACACACACACACATACATATCTACGTCATAAATATCCTTCACTCCTCACCCAAATTCTTATCCCATATCTCACTTATATTATTGGTACATTCTGTACATCTATGTTCTACTTATTTTGTCTTCTATACTGTATAAATACTTTGTTAAGCTCGCCATTCTATAGAGATCCAGGCTAGGGCTTCACTGCTGTACTCTGTATCTCTCCATGCTGCAACATGATGCTTCATTAAATTCTATCCTTAACTAAAGACTCTGTTGTCCGCCTCTGTCAATAATCTGTTCAGGCTAGAGTGTCCGCCCTGAGACTGGGAGGTCGTGAGTTCAAATCCCCGACCGAGTCATACCAAAGACTATAAAAATGGGACCCATTGCCTCCCTGCTTGGCATTCAGCATTAAGGGTTGGAATTGGGGGGTTAAATCACCACATGATCCCCGAGCGCGTCATCGCCGCTGCTCACCGCTCCCTGTGGGATGGGTCAAATGCAGAGAACAAATTTCGCACACTCAGGTGTGTGACAAACAGTGGGACTTTACTTTTTACTTTACTTTACTTGCACAGAATGTTTGTGTAATTCTCTTTCTTCCAAAATGGCTGCCTGTAACCATTGGTAACCACTTTGAAAAGAAAATGCCTAATTTCTGTAAAGTGGTAAAGTAGGTAAAACACTGGAAAAGCATGATATTACTGTTCCACTGTGACTTGTTTACAAGATCCAGTAATAAGACACCAAATTGTTTGTTTTTGTTTATATATTTCTCATATATCAACACATAGCAAACATTGTTTTGCACATAGCAACTGTTGTCTCTTCCATTGCCATATACAAAACAATGGTTGCTATGTTACAGGCAGCCATGTTGGAAGACAGAGAACTACACACCCATTCCATGCAGGCCCTCTATTGTACAGTTTTTGCAACTGTAAACTGGTTTCTTTTGAACTTCCCATGCTCATTTTTGAGAGGTTTTGAATATTTAGTTTAGTCTGAGAACTTTTGAGAATGTATTGATTGATTGGTTGTAATATTGTTTTAGAATTGTGATGTTGTGGTAATATTGGTGACTATGCACAACTGATCATGCTAATATGTTGATTAAGCAGCAGCTTTTAAGCTCCAGGACCACAATGGAAATAATAATAATAATAATAATAATAATAATAAAATAATAAAATAATAATAACTTTATGCTAGCAAGCCCTTCTGTCAATAATGTTGCCTATGTTTGTAAATACTGTAATACTGTGAGTTTGACCTTACAGTGTGTTTGACAACACACCCTATTCGAATGTTATCTCTCTATTGAATTGGCATTATCAGCCCACAGATCTCCTAATCATATGGACTAGTAGGGGCCTATTATACAGTAGCTACTAGTAGGTTCAGGAGGCTGTTATTCCAGTAGGCGCCTTAGCATTGCATTACGTGGCGGTGGCACGACGTGTGTTAAAATGTCGTGGCGCCACCACAGAAGGCAATGCCAATGGAAAATCAAGTCAAAAAACTAAAACTTGAACCACGGTAGCTGTAGTGGTAAGCAACTGCTTTCACCTCTACACTACCAACACACTCACATTACCGTTAAGATGCATCCACTTCATGGTTAAGGTTGGGTTAATGGTTGTGGTAATATCCACTGTATGGTTAACATTAAGGTGGTGGAGTGGTTATGGTTAGGGTTAGGGGCAGGGCCAGGCTTTTCTCAAAAGTATGTCTGGGTAGTGTAGAGGTATAAGCACTTGCCTACCACTGTAGCGCCCCGCGTTCAATTCCCGGCAGCCAACATACAGTTGCTATGGAGACCTGGGTGATGACAGCCTCCTGAAATTCTACTAGTAGGTAGTAGGCCCCTACTTGCCCATATGATTGGGAGATATGTGGGCTGGTAACAGTTGTATCGGCTGGACAACAAGGCTGGCTTGCTAGCCAGACATCTCATTGTCCCCAAATCAATACCTTTTTTCACGAACAAATGTGCAAATTAGCCATGTGCTTTATTTTGCGAGAGTCGGTATTGTTTACCCAAGTGGCATGCTGCTAGTACTGTTTGGTTTGGTGAAACACTTTGTGATTATGTCAAACTAAATATATACTGCCTCTCCAAACACCAGAGTGCGTAGCTAGCTCATGACTCAAATCACAGCAGTGAAAGTTCACAAGTTGATACCAAGTGCATCACATCAGCTGCCTGCTAACGTGGTGGATACTGTACACTGTAATGTTGTGACAGTGCGTCATTACTCAAGGAGGAATGATTTCAGTCATAGATATAAAACATTAGATGCAACATGTCATAATGATTTGCCTTTCTGGAATGGAACCATATGGCAGCCATTTTATCTGGGTACAGTTCTAAACCTGCATGAATTCAAGTCAATGAGAAAAGTAACACGTATGGTACTTTTACCTCTCCTATATTTGTATACACCTTTCATTAACTGTTGCAATGCATTGTATTATATTTGTAACCACCTAAGGTGTCTGTAATAGTTTGAAATATCTTACTGTCATACATTTTCTACAGATGTGCTACCATGGAAGTACAACTTGAATGCATTTTTTGACACAGGAACCTTTTTTCTTTGTGAAAGTTTTTCTAGATGGGCCAGATGACACTCACATAGATAACCATAATAGCAGACTACTTGGATCTGATAATGGTGGCCAAGATAATGATGACTTACAAATAGTTTTAAATACTAATCATTTTTTCTTAAGTGGTAAACTAGAACATGCAAAATAGCTCAAGAAAATACTGAAATAAATAAAGGTCTAAATCAAGCAGTGCATTTAGAATGTTTCTCAATGTTTTAGCTTAAATCAAGCATTCTATTGCTGATGAAAAAATACTGGTTGTTATGGAGATTGATGATTTAAAAATAGTTGACCAGGTAAGATGGCTGCATTTTAGTCCCACTGCATCAACAGTAGCCTGATACATCAGACCCATGGAACGTACGCAAGCTAGCTCTCCGCAAAGCGGTGCATTGAGAAATAAACAAATAGCTTGCGGGCAAACAAGATCGTCAATGAAGTCAATTTGACTTCCCATAGTGATGTGTTGGTGTGTTTTCTCTCATGCAAGGGGGAATTTCTGGCGTTGTCATTACATTAAAGTACAAGAAAAAGACAATTTTGTGCCCCCCTCTGTACTAAAAGCAGCAACAAGGCATAGCTCATGCATGTAGGCTATTCTAAACTTTAATATAAAACGCCCCTGTCTGATGGCACACTGACAGCCCGTTGCCTTGGTAACACACAGATAAATGGAGAAATTGTCTTTTTCTTGTACTTTAATGTTATCACAGTGCCATGAATTCCGACCGTTGTTAATGACGAGACACCTACACATCACCATGGTAAGTCAAATTGACTTTATTGATGACCATTTTCGCCGGCAAGCTATGTGTTTATTTCTCAATCGGCCACTTTCAGACCCTGTGGAGCTAGCTTGCGTATGTGCCATGGATCTTCAACAGCAACGTCTCCTCTAATGTTTTGTCTCCTAGACCTTCTCAGAAGAATTCCACTGCACTTATGTTGCTAGGGGAATAGTTCGTCCCCTGTTTATTTCTGCCAGCTATTGTATTAGCAAGCATTGCAACAGGAAATAAGCAGGGGCCCATTTAGAATGTTTATGTTGTCAAGTTAGAAAAGTTCTATCACTCGGTACAAAGTACTGAGGCTGCTCCATAGACAGTGAATTGGGAAGGGGTCGGGATGACACAGAGAGCACCGAGAGGAATAATCCGAGTATACGGGTACATTTTCCCGTTTCAGAACGAGAACACTGTGTAGAATGATGCTCATTTGGACAAGAAAACTCTTAACATTCTGCTGGTCTGCAAAATCAGGCTCTAATTCTGTGTCAGTGTAGCAGCCACCCCAAAGACGAGACCATAAACGACAATATGATGATCACCTTTCATTATATCTCCTTTTTATAGATGGACATCAAATCATAATCTTTATTAAAAGCAATTTGGAATTTTTAAATACCTAAAAAAAATAAGGATGAATGCACATTTGTGAGACTTGGGTTATTCTCTTTTTGGCATTCAAAACTGATTGGGCATTATCTTCCCCAGCATGGATGAATTGAATTGTTGAAATTCATCATTCAAAAATCACTCATTTCTGGTCAGCACCATGGAGCAGAACTAAATTATGGAATCTATTTTGCATAAACTAATGACTGACCAAAGGCCACTTTTTAAGAAGTAATTTCTTGCACTTCAATTTCAACCCCCCGGGGTTCTGACAAAAACATGCATTTTGATAATGCTGAGTTGAAATCTAGGCCTCGGCTACAAAACGAATAACTCTGTGTTATTTTAATTTTTCCATCGGGGCCTGCATGGATTAATCCGTGCTGATGTTAGCTGCTGATTATCACATAAATCCACAGAACATTCAACTTTTTTGTAATGGTAAGCAAAGTGGGTATGCTGAGTGCAGTATACAGCCTTTTCTCTTGACACTTTTTTCTGGGGACATGGTGAATAAGATAGAAGGGGGGGGGGTTGTGTACTTTGGCGTCAGAAGGGGGGGGATTTGTGTTCTTTGGCATCAAGAAGCAGCAACTGCTGGCTTTGAATCAGGTCCCGCGTTTTGTATAATACTAAACTTCACTTTCACTATATTGTAAACAAGTTCTAGGCAATGTTGGGGTAACGCGATTGTAATCACATTACTTTTTCCTCTACCAAATAGGTTGTTACTTATATGTTATATGTATGTGTTACAGTCAATGTGGGAAAACAGTGATTGGGGGGAGGGGCGTGATTCATTCCTGTTTCATGATGTCAGACTGCATGCCCCGCCAATGGCTCCATCATACCCAGTGGTGGAAAGTAATTAAGTAAAATTAAAATTTTGAGGTATTTGTACTTTACTTGAGTATTTTCACTTTAGGGAACTTTGTGCTTTTACTCGACTATATTTCAAAGGAAATGTTGTACTTTTTACTCCATTTTACAACATTTATCTGAACCCATCAGTTAATCGTTACGTTGAAGAAAAAGATTTTGCATTGGAAAATGTGGCAAAAATGTATGATGATTATGTACTTAAAAAAGGTTTTGCATAGAAAACATGGTAAAAAATGTATGAAGATAAAGTACTTTAAATCTTGAAACCTGCCAACTTCAAGAGGACTTAATCAGAGCCAGTATAACATTTAGAGGTCAACTGATCGAGGAGTTTTTGATACTGATCCGAGAAATACATTCCACATAAAATACTTTTACTTTTACCAGAGCGCTATTTTATCTGGGCATTTCTACTTTTACCTAAGTAAAGGAACCGCGTACTTCCTCCACCACTGATTCATACCTGATGCATAGCTCCGATGATCTTGCGGGTCTCTTGGTACACCGTCTCCGCGTTCCAGTGGCCGTTCAGGCCTTTCAAAGCTTCCGCAATCCGATTGTGTTCCCTCAGCAGCAGGGTGTGCAAGATAATCAAGGGCATACCCTCGCTGACTCGACTGTCTCCGGCAGAGAAACACTCCACCCTGGCCCCCTGGGGGTCCTTGGGATCCTGGAGGCAACCGGACGGAGTCTTGGCCACGAAAGGCAGGTAGGGTCTGCCTTTCGGATCCTTGAATCGGCTGTTGACGGCTAGTCGACCGTCGGGGCTGGAGAGGTCACGGAGGAGGCTTTGCGTCTTGGGAGTGTGGCCGTACACGGTGGAGGCGTCCATGAAGGACGTGATGGAATTCATCTGTTGTCGTTGGAGAGCTTGTCTGATATCTGACCCAAAACTGGTGAAGCAAGCCGGCGAGGAGCGGATAAAAGGCAGACAGCTGCGGTTGCCGGACAGCGTGTCATGTTCCTGCAGCTGAAAAGGAAATAATCAGTTGCATTTCATGAATCATTTAGAGACAGGGACATAGGTCGTGGACAGGAGTCTAGGGGGTGTGATGCTGTCACACACACACACACACACACACACACACACACACACACACACACACACACACAGACTGGGGCAGTCACGCATTTTCACTCAGAGGAAAAGCACACAGGATTAAAGCAACAAGTCATCAAAATACAAAACCATGACAATAACGACTGAAAAGGTATCCAAGGTCGAGTTTTTGACCACGAGTTGATGAAACTGGAGCTACAGCACACAGTAGGAGGAACGGGGTCCCCGAAAATTCACATGTCCTTCCAGCGCGCCACCACGAGCACAGGGGTGACGTAGAACACAAAAAGAGTGTGCTGGAGGCGTGTCAACATAGAAAACGCTGTCTATTTGGGTGGAAATGTGAATATAAACAAAAGTGAGGTGTTTACAAGAAAACTCCACTGGATACCTTTAAGATGGTGACCTTGTTGCTATCGGTTTACCTGAATAGGAAAGCACGGATGCTCATTTTCACACGTGCTAGAACATTTTGCCCCTCTCATAAAACCAGGTTTGTTCCTGCTTTGAGGGGTGAAGGTTATATCGTGGTCCAGGTATTGGCCCCATTCCACCAGCACTTGAGAATAGGAATCATCTTCTCCTTTACTAGAGGTCTGGAGTATTTTCTTGCTGACGTCCCGTACCTGTTAACACAGTACAGAGAATTGATGCCGGTACTATGCCGTTTACCAAATGAGTGAGTCACTTAACCCTTTCAGGTGTACACTCTCATACAAGAGAATTGCACGATAGAATTTTGAGAACTGAACATTCCCATGATGATGCCACAATGGCCACTGTGTTCTAAATTTCTGAGAAAGCATAAAAAAATTATAATAATGAAAAAAAAAAATGATAGCTGAAAGGGTTAAATGAATGTCCATTTGCAGCAGCTTCCAATCTATCAGTCAATGTTTTGTTTTCATTATCTCGGATAATAATAAGATAATGATGGCATCTTAGCTGTTCTGGAATACTCATAATAATTCAATGACATTATCAATAGACAAATGGCAGTGCGCGGCTCACTGAGCAGTCGTGATATATTCTAGCGGCAGCGCAGTCCATAGCCACTCGCGATTGATTGTGGCAACTGATGAAAGGCCCAATCAGTGATCCAATCAACGAGAGATGTGTTTTCATTCTCTAGTTGATTGACTGAGCTATTTATATGAGGACTAACAACAGACAACACAGAAATATGAATATGAATATATATTAAAAATTTTTTTAAAAAAACCTCTCAGTAACTAAATGTCTATAGTTATTGAGGTCACCTGCACGTTGGATGCATTTGGATGAGTTTTTCTTTTTTTTTTTTTCATATAAAGGAAATCTGGGGTATATTCCATCTGAAGATGGAAAACACACTATTTGGAAGTTTCAAATCAGCAGCGGAACCCTGTGGTGCACGGGATAAGTGCCCACATGAAGCCAGTACAAAACACTGCATCCAGAACTGAATGTGACACATGTTAATCTGCTGTTTCGAATGAAAGCTTGAACTGTTCATCCTTGTGGCTGAAAAACTAATTAGCTCCTAGCTTTCTAAATAGCCTATATATTTTACATCACTGGCCACTGAATATGAATCCATTTCATCCCTCCCACAGCTCTGCTCTTACCAAATTGCTATGGACTGTATCTCGTAGAAAACAGATAACTTTGATCAAGTAAATGGAATGCCATATTAAGGTGTGTGTGTGTGTGTGTGTGTGTGTGCTGTTGTTGGAGGATGCATCCTTTCTAGAATTCCTCCACTGAGACTTGGTGCGTGTTATTCGGCCTCGCCACTTTGTAGATTACCAAAGGAAGTTGGAAGCCATTATGGAGGCGTTTGCTGTTCCAGCCCTTGGGTTGTCTCACTTTATCTTCATATTCAGCAGGAAGCCATCTGACCAAGGCAGTGTTAGAAGCTCCCCAGAGAGGATTTTGCCTGGGGAAAAAAAAGAAGAAAAAAAGACAAGAAAAATACAAAATCGGTTACACTTATAATGCACTCATAATAATACATTGCAATCATAATGTTTTTGTTATAATATAGTTATAATCATGCATAGACAGATATAATGTATTCTAATAAAATACAGTTTATGATAAAAGTAGAGACTAGACCATTCAGTTTTCTCCGATAATTTTATGAAGCTCAGAAAGGAGATGATTCATGCAGTAAATAAAGTTAATTTAGCTATATCTAAAACCATATTTATTTTCACATCAACTTTCATTTCAGCTTTTCTATCCAGCAAAGCCAAAAAGTTAGTTGTAAACAAAATAAATATTTTATGTAGAATATTTTTATTTATTTATTTATTTATTTTTAATAAATGGACTACATTTCCCAAGAAGGAGTCACCTTCAAGTATGAACACCTAACCTATAGTGACCAGATGTCCCGGTTTGTCTGGGATTGTCCTGGTTTCAAGCTTTGTGTCCCGGTACCCGACAAATATCTGTAAAACACTCAAATGTCCCTGTTTTCACCACAATTAAAATAATGACTATAATATTATACTTGTTGTTTTCAGCGCTTGCATAGATGTTTATCATGTTCTGTCCCACTCATTATAACCTAACCCAATACAAAAACATAAACAACGCACCACGTGTATGAATTCAACACTGAGGCCATAGTTGGATAAAATCCCTATAACCATCCGAAGGGGATAGGACAGGGATGTACATTTGGCCTATAATTTGAGAGATGTGGTGTGTGCATCTTCAAAGTCTGTGCACCAATACGCGCACCTTGAGTGGGTACCTTGATATAATCTACTGCTCTGTTCATGGAAGGAATGACACTACGCATTTACGTATCATCATTTTGCATAATGAGTCGGACCTACTGTGAGAGTATAATGTGTAATATAGAATATATACAATGCTGATTTGCTGTTCCCATTCTACATAATCTTCTCTCCACCTCCCGTTCCCACCAGTCATTACTGTGTATCCTCATCCAAAAAGGCAAGTTGCACAGGATGGTTAAATTTTTAGGCCTGCTACAGATAAAGCCATCACTGCAGTTTGGATCCATATTGTAGTAGTAGTAGTTTATTTGTCATTGTCACTGGTACAACGAAATTAAAAAAGTGCCAACCGATCAGTGCATTAAAAACGTATTAAAAGCATATAAAAATATAACAAAAATATTACAACACATATACAGCTCAAGGAACTACACGATTACAAAAATATTACAACACATGTGCACATAACCATACAACAAATCATTTTAACGTAGCATTCAGTGTGGCTACCGCTGTGGGATAGAAACTGTTTTTGAGTCTGCTGGTCCCAGCCTTAATCAGTCTGTACCGTCTGCCTGATGGCAACAGTTGGAACAGTGAGTGACCGGGGTGGGAAGTGTCCTTCATAATGTTCTCTGTTTTTTTGGTACAGCGGGATCTGTGTAGTTCTAACAGCACTCAATACAGCTGCTGCAGTAACTGTGTCTACAGTTGGTAACAACAGGATCCTTCAGTAGGCCCAGACAGATAGAACAGCAGAACTGATCCTGGTCCAACTGAACTCCTTGTTGAGACATTTTACTGTTGACTCACTAGAGCTGTGTCAGAGGGTGCTGACTAGTTTCACTTCCTCTGAAAAGGCAATGTAGAAGGGGGAGTGTCTTCCTGGAATAACCCAGTTGTTGCTTTAAAGAAGCAGTGCGAGGCCACTGTAATGTTATTTCACTCATACCAATACTGGCAGCTGTTACCAGCCATGGTTAATGAAAATGCAATGACTCAGCCATGGATTTGTAATGTTTTTATGCTTAAGTATGCAATTGATTGACCTGATTAACTTCCACTCATCTCAAACAATCCCCTAAATCTCCTCTGTGAAACATTGTTCACACCATTTCTGTCAATCCACCTTGAGCACAACAGTGGAGACAAAGTCTTATAAAATGGGGATCCGTGGCCAAATGTCTATCAATTTGGGAGTCCTTGCCCAAAAAAGGTTGAGAACTACTGACCTCTACATGATGCTGACAACAAAATGGCAAAAGTTGCGTGCTAGTCCATAGACAATGGCTATAGACAACCATTAATTTGTGAGGGCGCCACCTATAGAAGGCAATGTAACCAATACTATTATTCTCTAACATTTTCTGTTAACTGGCTGGCCTTTGGCACAGCCAAAAAGTCTTACTAAAATCCTTTTTCCTCTTAACACAACTGCATGAATCTCACAAGATTCAGGCTGTTTTGAGGCATTAGGCATATGAGTTGATGTGTCAAGTGGCAATAAGAATGGGTCAGGAATGGCTTAGGAATTGACCAGATTTTCTGGTTTTCAATGGTATGGCTATCCAAGGCAAATATAATACTATAGGGTATAAAATAATTATCACAAATGAAAAGGTTCTAGAGGATAAACTTAATAATCCATTGACAGACATTTATTTGACCTCTTTTGTAGGCCTACTCTGTTTATCTTGTTTTATTTTAGAGATTAAAAATTATTCTGAGGTATGATATTATCATGTTTATCTTTTCTTGTGGGGAGGCGTAGAAGGATTTGCACGACAACTTGAGGTACAGTCGGATGGCTGATTTAATGATTTGCTGCTTGTACATGAATTAAACCATGGGTGATGCTCAAGCCTTGCACAGGTGGATAAGCTATAGCCCTGCAACCAGGCCGGCGAGCAATCAACACTACTTCCTGATGTAACAAAAAGATATACACCCCGTTCTATCACGTGATAGAGTTCTGATTGGCCATAGCATGCATAATAGCTGAACTTGTAACATATCCACCAATAACAAATAAGCAGGAGTAAGACAAAGCCTCATTATTATAACCATAAAGTTCTATAAACCTGCAACAATATATTCTCTCACAAACTAGTAATCAGAGTGGCTTGTTGAAACACACCGTTGGATAAAACCAATCCATTAGTTTATTTCTAGTTCTTAGTTTTGACATGTCAAAATGTATGGGGTCAAGATAAGTGATTGAGTTTTATGTATTTTTCATTCATTTATTTTCATGCCATGTCATCAAGTACTGTAGTGTTCTGGTGTTTTCTCTGTGTGTGTATTCCCTCGGGGACCTCGTTGTGAACAAATGGAATCGTTTCCACAGCTTATCCCCTGGGTTGCACTGCTGTGCATTTCTGTCCCAACTAATCAATCAATGTCAAAACACACATTTTAATTGAGTGCCTCAGATGAAGAACCATATAACTCAAACTTAATTATCTAAAGATGGTAAGTTATGTGTTGTGTTCACTCATGGTTAAAGACAGCAGATGTGGAGTACTTCCTGGTGATATATCACACTGCAAATACATGGGCTGTCGAAAGATTTCAGAATTGAGTTATATGGTTCAATTACTCAGACATTTTGATGCATTTACCTAAAAAACTCAATGGTTTAAATTCAAGAATAATTTTGACAGTCTTGTATTGTTTTCAACCCATGTATGGGACACCCACATTCATATATTGCAACTCATATTTGTATCATTTCCAACACATGGACACAACCACAATGAGTGACAGTAATTTCCTGATGTATAGTAGTGTGTCTTTGGTATGAGATACTGGTGTTAAAACAGGTGGAAGGAGTAGAGGGAGTAGACCCAAATGCAGGACGAAGGGAGGCAGAGACAGTGGCAGAGTTGAACCCAACAGGGTGCATTTAATGTAGAGGATGACTCAGGACACAGGATACAAAAAATAGCAAGAACGTAAGAAAAGTTGACAGCCTGGCTGACTAATCAAAAATGGAAACAACTGAAAACAGGAATAAACTCAAACTACAAACACAAGGAGACTAAAGAATACAAAGTTCACAAGAAAACAGATTTAGTCACCAAACAGTTGATAGTAGACAATGACCAAGCACAGAGAACAGGAAAAGGAGGAACTCAAATACAACAGAGACAAGTGACAAAACGAGAAACACCTGGGATAATTACAACAAGAGACACATGGGAGGGGAAACAGACTAACAAGGAACTACAGGAAATGAAAGGACTACAACTATGGAAACTAGACAGGGAACACAATACATAGAACTGAACCAAGACAGAGACACATGGAAACAGCTAAACAACAAGACTAAACAAGAAACATGAACAGGAGGGAGAGAGAAAAGGGGGGAGAGAGAGAGAGAGAGAGAGAGAGAGAGAGAGAGAGAGAGACAAAGAACAAGCAAAGATAGATGGCAAGAGGGG
>OMKL01140734.1:11595-34758 GCA_900302295.1 Parasudis fraserbrunneri | reverse complement strand
TTTAAATTTTCACTCAAATTTCAAAGCAGACAGACTCTCCGTTTAAGTTTTGACAAATTGGACCATTTCAACAAGTTCAACTTGAACTTTTTGACAAATAAGTGGCCCACATTTTATGTTTAGGTATTATAGAATGCTTCTGAGTCAAACTGAAAATGCTGGCTCCTGCGGTTGGCAGGTCTCCTCCCAAGGGTCTGGGGACTGCCACAGTGAGGCCAGGCGTGCGCCACAGTTCTGGAGTGCGCGTGCACAACATAGCAGCTTGCTCATAAACGTTCTCTTTTTCCACTTAAACGGTTCACTAAAATATGCTTCTGACAACATTTTAGGCAAGAAATAGGATATGCAATTGCTGGATCTTAACTCATAGTTGATCTGCAATGCCTAGTTTGACAGTTTGATCTGCATTTCATGAGCCAGGCTCGCACCACAGTTCCGGAGTGCACGTGCACAACATAGTAGCTTGCTTGTAAACGTTCTCTTTTTCCACCTAAACAGTTCATTAAAATATTTTTCTGACAACATTTTCGGCGAGAAATAGGATATGAAATTGCTGGATCTTAATTGATATTTGATCTGCAACGCCTAGTTTGACAGTTTGATCTGAATTTAGTGAGCCAGGCGTGTAGTTCCTGAGTCGTGCGTGTGTCATGCACACAGAAACAGCCCGTCAAGGACAGGACTGAAACAGAGGGGTATAGAGGCAATCTGAGTATTTTCAGCAAAAAACTTCAAAGACATGTTTTGGGGACCTCAGAGGCCTATATTAATTTGTTGATAAGAAGTATGGGACCTTTAATCCACACCTTAACATGCAGGCAAAAGCTTCAGTCACCAAAAACTAAAATCCGCGGTCATCATGTATTTCCATGCTTGATTCATGTTGGAACACGGTCCAGCCATGGTAAATGGACTGCATTTATATAGCGCATTTTAACGAGTCATGCGACTACCCAAATCGCTTTACAACTTATGCCTCACATTCACTCATTCACTCACACATACACACACCGACGGTGAAGGCTGCCATGCAAGGCGCCAACCAGCTCATCGGGAGCAGTTAGGGGTTAAGTGTCTTGCTCAGGGACACTTCGACGTGAAGTCGGGAGGAGCCGGAATCTCACTCTATGTTCATTTGCCCGACTGTGATATGTAGCTAGCATATCGTAGCATTACATACAGGAGTGCAGTGGAGGGTTAACACTTTTTGGGGGGAATTAGCATTTACCCACCTTTTTCAAAGCATTTACCCATGTTGTGCTCAACATGACATCTGTTGCTCATCTATCATACCTCTGCAAATTTTTCTGGCAGCAGTTTTAGTGTTACCACTCTCCTAAACAGCTAACTCCACACACTCGCGGCTCAGTATTATAGGACAGGGTGAATTTTACTTAAAACGAGCGCACCCTCTACTCTGCTCCACTCTGCCTACTGCGAGTGTGACAGGTAGAGAGACAGTCAGAGAGACCACTAAACGTATGTAACTGTTTCACCAGAGCATAATGCGGCATTAAACAATTTTCACAGTAGGAGAAAATGGGTCCCCAAAAATTGTGTATCACATGTTCTTCCAGCACACACACAAGGATGCACATGCATGCCATGAGCATAGGAATGATGTAGAACACAAAATAAGTGCAATGGAGGCGTGTAAACATGCCCTTGTGCTTCAAATGGATTGTTTAGCTCCTCCTCGACATCTAACAAGCTAACTGATTGTCTATCAAAGGAGGTCAGACCCATTACAACTTAACATGGATGGGAAGAAGAGAGAAGAGAAAAAGACAGGGAAAGGAAGGAAGATGTTAGTACAACCAGTGCAGAAAGACAGAATGAGGGGTGGGCATTAACGCGTATCAGGAGATAGTTGAGAGACACCAAATGTTCGCTATTTAGCAAGGCTTTAGAATATTCCAAAGACCACTTTGCAAAGGCATATTAGCGGCAAAGTTGCTGGCTCTGGCTATGCATATGGGAGGAAGCAATACCTGCCAGAGGAATCTGAGAAAGAACTGGCCAGTCTTATCGAGCTCCTCTCCAAAAAAGGTTTCCCCCTTACCATGTCCAGGGAATTGGATTTAATTATGCAAAGGCCAATAATATCAAAGGCTTCTCTGAAGTAAAAGGCACTGCTGGGTATTACTGGCTTCAACATTTTTTGAAACGGAATCCAGAGCTCAGCATTATGAAACCCGAGGCTCTTTCAGCAGCAAGAGCAGCAGGGCTGAACCCAGGTGGTAGGAAAATGGTTTCAACAGTATGAAGACCTGCTGGAAGGAACTTGAAATCAAATATGTCCCATCACATCTTTGAAATTGCGCTGAGTCCACGCATGTGGTTGGGGAGGCGGGTAAGCCCTGTGTAGAGGTAACATGCGCGGGAGAAAGGAGAGACCACGACTTGCAGCCTTCGATGCAGCTGGAACATTAAGTCGCACAACGGTAATCTTTTAAGGGGAAGCGACTAAGGTGTGAGTGGCGTCATGGTTGCCCAGAAAATGTTGCCGTTAGGGTCTCTGACAACGGCTGGATGAACAGTGACCTATGCCTGGAGTGGGGTCAGATGTTTACAGAGCAGCTTCATATATACAGCGGATGAAAGCCAAAAATGTGCATGTGATGGCCTATCCATCTCACACCACACATGCTCTCCAGCCTGCTGACGCTGCAGTATGAGGGGTGGAAGTGGACAAGGAGGATGGCAGGACAGAAGCTCCCTGAAACAGAGTTCTTCTCTCTGCTCATCAGGCCTGGCAGAACACTGTGACAGTTGAAAATGCCCAGGCTGGATTCCCATACATCATGATCAGTTCATTTTTAAATGCATTTTTTATTTATTGCATGAAATGAATTTATGATGCAATGTAAAAAAAAACAAAAAAAAAAACGGCATTTTAACGTGGTTCTTTGTCGATAAACAGGTAAAATATAGAAGATTTGAGTTTACACACTTTTTTTTAACCACTACACACCTGGTTACATATAAGTGGGGACTAGCTACACCTCCCCTACCCCCACTCATCTCCAACCCACACATCACCAAAACAAAAATGTAAATTACCAAGCGGGGCTGTTTTGCCACTGTTTTTACGCATTTCAGATAGTCATGTGACTTAAAAAGGATTAGAAAAAAAGTGTTTTATTCCCATAACGGCTAAACGAGATTGAACCCCTAATGATCAATGGTCACCACGTTAATTTTATTCATTTAAAATATGCAGACAACCGCGAGCTTCTCGTTTAACTATATAAAACCGGGAGCTTCTATGTTGCACAGTGCAACATGGGTAATCTCCATTTCCGCCGCAAAATACGATGACAGAGAATACTTCCGAAACCAGAGGGGGCGGGCACTGTTGAGATGCACGGCTGAAGAGCCTCGGGAAACTTGGTGGTTGTCGGCAAAAGCTTGAGAGGTGAGTGGCTCTGTAGCTAACTGCTAACGATAGCTAACAGAGGTAGAAACAATGCAGACTGCATTTACTAATACGGTGAAATGTCCCTTGTCATGTCGAGCCAGCGTGTATTCATTGCTCTGAACAAGGTTCCAAACTCGTACTGGGATGTTAGCTAGCGTTAGCTAACGTTACTAGCTACGGTTAGAGTTAAAAAGCTTGCTGGCTGACATGTTAGCTACGATGTCGGCAGAGTGGAAATCAGTGGGCACATGCTGAATGTCAAATGCTAAACTACTTGTTAGATAGCTAAGAAAGCTAGTCAGTTATGTTTGATAAAGCGGTTATAGTATGAGGGATTGTAAAATAAGCTATTCAACACAATACATGTATGTCAGTCTAGCCAGTGTAAAAAAAAAGAAAAAGACTGCATTGCTATTATTCAGTGTTGGTGTTCACAGTAATTATTTTAATGTTTTTGTTGTTTACATTTGCTTACTTACCATATTGTTTGCGTACCTGTGGGTAGATGGCGGTGTCATGGTGTAAATAAGTTAATGGTATATTTCTAACATGGTTTTGAATTGTGGGCTTGATTTGAAGTGGGACATTTTTAAGTGATCAGCCCATATATATTCTATATTTCTAGGCTATATTATTCTGATGCGGCGTGGGGAGCTTGTTCCCCGGGCCTTCCAGGCCCCAGTGGATGTCCATGCCAGTGAAGATGGACAGGTGTACATGTTCAGGAGGAGGCAGAATGAATCTGCTGGTTCCTCAGAGGATGATGAGCTGAACGTGATGGAGCTGAGGCCTCGGAGTCGACAAGAGCCAGACAGAGTGGGGAACCTCCAGCTTCTGGAGCGAGAAGTATTGGATGGTGACAATCTCAACAAGCTTGCACTGCAATACGGATGCAAGGTAAGAGTTATGCCCATGTGAATTTTGTTGTAGGGATGCACCAATACCTAGTTTTCACCGCCAGTGCTGATTGTGAGTGCTAAGCTTAAGAAATGGGAAAAGAATGGGAAAACTGTGTTTTTCTGTCTTTTGCTAGCTGGCCGAAATGACAAGTAGGCACTGTCACACAATACAAAGTCAGTGAAGAGCAATGGAAGTTTTCCCCTCAGGTGTGGGTGGGACCTATGTATGCTCTGTCTCTATACCAATTCCCACTGAACAGTAGGCTATAGACTTGGACCATTAGTTTGACAAAAATTATTTAGATTATATCTATCTCCAATAGAGTGTTCTAACATGCCTCTGTGTGCAGAGAAATGCAGAAAATCTAGTTGCTTTGCTTCGATTTCTTACTTCTCACTAAGATTGCAAAGGGTCAGAAACTTTCCGGGAAATTTCAAACTTTTGCCCAATCACAAATTAAAACCTTAGCTTATAATTGTGAACTTATCTTAGGGGGAAGTAAACTTAATAAGGCCATACTAGGTCTTGTAGCATGCTTTGGTTAAAATACCCACATTTAATTGAAATTCAGTAGAATTACAACCCTCTGCCTGCACAGTGCATTCTCCCATCACATGTGCAGAGCGGTCAGATGTGCAGAGCACTCTTCCATCAGATATACAGATCATTCTCAGCATCTTGCACACTAATACTGTGCGATATTTCAGAGGCTATCGTGGGCTAAATTTAAAATTGCCGCGAAGATAGTGGTATCATATGAAACTAGAGACCCTGAGGAATCCGTAGATACCAACCATATCATACTTACCTGTCAAGGGGCTAAATATTGATATTAATGTTGAGGTGAAGAATTGGCAATGGCCATTTTCAAAGGGTCCCTTGACCTTTCACCTCAATATATCTGAATGAGAAGAGTTCAACTCATAACTAAACTGTTGATTGTTTTTATTTTGTATTTATTTAATTTCTATTAGAAGGGTTTACAATTAGGTCTGCTTATTATATTATAAAAGGTTTATGTTTCTATCTGCATATGACGTGTTAAATACAAACTATGTTTCCATTTTAGTTCTGTTAATTCCCATGGAAAGTTTCCACCTTTGAATATTTTATATAATAATTATGCAACCCTACTTCTCTCACACGGTTCTTGGTATCAGATTTTAGTATTGGGGAAATTGTCTGATCTGTTGTTTTAGCCTGGCACTGGCCTGATAAAGCATTCTGGTATCTGCATCCCTAAAAACAATGCATCCCTAGTAGGGTTGGACAAAATACTGATTATCATACCGCTATATTGTGTTTTTTGTTTAAATGGTAATACACATACACATACATTTGTTGTATAAATTAATGATAAAAAGCAAATGCTAAGTCAGAATTCTCACAAAATAATTTCTGAAATATCAATTGCGAATGTATAATACTGTATCACGCATACCATTGCCATGCAGTCAATATGACCAATTTATTATCCATGTCATTTTCCATGCCTAAGCATATATATATAGTTGTAGTTGTTATTGTTTTTGATTTCCCTAGTCATAAGAGCACACTGTTATACCTGACAGATTGCAAAGGTTCATTCAGTACCCTACCTACTAGGGCTGTCACTTTTCAATCGAAGTTCGAACCTGGTGAAATATTAAAAGTTCAAACTGCAATAATGTTATCAAATTTAAAGTACTGCAGATAATGCTGGCTTGCCCCACTAACAATTTGGTAATCTGCTGATTCTGTCCCAGAATCACTTTTAAAGTAGTGTGCCTTGTATTCCAACAGATGGCGTTCTTACACTGCCTGGCTGTTACTGTACTGCGGCTAAGCCGCGCCGGAACTATTGCATGCCATATGGCTAAGTTATGTAGAGAGACTGCCATGAAACATGGAGGAAACTAGTAAGCAAAGCCGTGCTGCTGAATGGATAATCTCAACACCAACGCAGGAAATTATATTATTAGTATCTGTCGAGCCGATTGAGGTATTATCCCCGTTGCTCTTTTGAATGGCAACTTTTGGCCATAAACCAGAGCCTTGGACTTACCAGAGTCAGCTAAACGCCATCCGGCATTATTGGGAGATGGGACATGTGGACATAATTAACCGTCATGACCACTCTGGCACGTTGGGGGTTGTTGTTCTTGTGGAGGAAGCTCCTGTCATATCCCCTCCAAAATGAAGAAAGTGAGTAAATTGTGACGTTAAACAAAGAAATGAGTGCGTTCCATAAACTGTAAAAATGTGTGTGTTCATAATTGTGAAGTGCCTGCCTAGCACGCTCTCTCTCTCTGTCCAGAGGCGACAAGCAATTACAACTCTCTGTCTCTCTCTCTCTGGTAATGTTACCTGTCTAGAGGCAATACGCAGTTTTCTATTCAAAAAATTGGGGGGGGGGTTCTGAGGATTCTGATTACATAAAAGTTTGGTATAATTCGAACTAATTCTATATCGCTTTGAATTCATTCAAAATCGATTTTGGGAAAAAGTGACAGCCCTACTACCTACCATAAAAATTATGCAATGTTGAAACACATGTATATCTATTAACAGGTGGCGGACATAAAGAGAGTGAACAACCTTATTCAGGAACAAGATCTATTTGCATTGAAATCAATCAAAATCCCTGTGCAGAAACACAGCCTTTTAACTGAGGCTTACACAGACCTAAGAGACCCACAGCAAGAAATGCCAAATTCCTCTACACCACCACTGCAGCCTCAGGACAGAGCCGGAGCCAAGCCACACGTACAGGAGTTCACAGACTTTCTCAAGGAGGTGGACCATGATATCGAGAAGCTAATTCAAACCACAGATGCACATGACGAGGTGTTCTTTGAAAACTCTGAGGTGCCGCACAGGTTTGGTTTCAGAGGCCGCCGCCTGACCAGCTATGGTGCGGACTGGGGAATCCAGTGGTGGAACGCGGTGGTTGCTATGCTGCTGATAGGCATCATCCTGCCCATCTTCTATGTGGTTTACTTCAAAACAAAAGATAATGGAACTGTCTCTCCAGTAGATGAAAACGGGATAGATTCACTAATCCCTACTTCAAACAGCTCAGGGACAGGCCTCAGCACAGAAAGACCTGAGCATCTTCAGCAGTCAGGATGACGGGATCTTGACTATGAACAAACTGCATATCATCAAGAAGAATGGGTTGGATGCTTGACTTTAGTCGCTGCTCATTATCAAGATGGGTCCTTGATCAACATTTTAAATAAGCATGCACCGATACCAACATGGAATTATCAAGCCGATACCGGGCTAATTCCCCCAATACCAAAATCTGATACCAAGAGACGTGTATAACATGTCAGAAATTAAAATAAAGAGACTAGTGTTTTAGCATTTTTGACACACATGGTCTGAGTCATCCTGTTCAACAAAACCAATAGATCGGTATGCTTAAAGGCTCAGATTCAGTCTGGGGAACAGTGGTATCGGTGCATCCCTCATTTGAACTTATTTCTCCTCAACACAGTATTGTTTTGCTTTAACAAAGTAGTCAGTCTGTCCTTCCAGGACATATTCTCAGATGGTTGCTGTGACAAGCTGTTAGCAAGTCTGAATGAGTGTTATGCCATACATAACCATTTCAGGCTTATTTGTGTGCCTTTTTTTGATGCCTAACTTATTATTATTTAACTATTTGTTCAGTACAGTATTTTCAACATTTCATTCATAGCCATGGAACTCTAGTTTACAAAAATGCTTGTTCTCTGGGTCTGAATACAGTGCCAAGCATATGAAATGTTCTGTTTGTAAGAATTAAGTGCAATATTTCTTATGCAGAGAAATACACCAGGAATTGTAATGTCCTTTTTACAGAGCTATATACTTTATATACAATTGCCTAAATGAACATGGTATTATATACATACTCTTAAAATAATCTGAACCTTTTGTAAAGTGCCTTAAACCCCTCCCCCCACATATCGAATTCCTAATAATTCTGTACACACTGTGACTGAAATGATGAATCTTTTTGTTGCTAGCCAAAATGCACTTTTAATTGTCCAAAGTATTGAAACTGGAAAAAAGGGCACTTTTAATGTACAATGTGTTGGGACTGCCATATTTCTATCCCTTTTAAGTCAGTATCTGTTTTTAATGGAAAAACATCTGCGCCAACGGTCAGGAGAGTGACTTTGGTTCAGGTGTGTGAGTGTGTTTTTATGAGAGCTTTGTGGCTTTTGAGTGTTGTAATTCATTCAGTATATGCCCCTTTCAATATAAACCAAAAGAAAATGAGAACACGGTATAAAAAAGTCTTGTTGGGATTATTCTCTCTGAAATATTGGCATATGTTTTAGAAACTGCTTTTCTAAATAAAATTTGGTTTATAAAGTTTGCCTTTGTCAGATGTTATCAGAGCGGCCTTTGACCGGTAGGCATGAAACAATGAAAAAAAAAAAAAAAAGTTCTGTGACTCCTCCTTGATGAGCAGCCCCCAGCTTCACCACTAGATGGCAGCATATAAACACTAGCAGATCCAATCCCCACCACCCTTTATTTAGACATTTGGGTATTCTACAAGATGGGGATCCGGTATAGATTGCGGATGCCAGCATTAATTCAATTTGTGTTTTGGGGTGGTGGAGGCATTTACATTAGGCATGTGTGTTGCCAGGTTATGAAGCTTCAGCCATCAAATTTGAAATTACATAATTTAGTGGAAGGTGTTCGGGAGAATACTGTTATCTTTAAGCTTTTAGATTTTATGTTCCTTTATCAATGTTAAGTCTGTATTAGTAAATGCGCTTATATCTCCCTTTAATGAAACAGACTATCCCTCACACTAATCTGTGATGTCTCACAGAATCACAGTACTCTTGAGTAATATCTGGGTGAGTAATGGTACATTTTCAAGTTTTGAACAGATAAAACTACTATAAATATATACACTGCATGGACATAAGTCGAACAAAATAAATGAAGAATAGTAGATTTTCTACTATGGAGATAAAATGAATGAATATGTGTAATATAAATATCAAATAAATTCAAATGATTGATGCTAGATCACACGGGGTCATCTGCGTTTTATCGGAGGTCATCAGTTTTTGGTCGAGCTGCAAAGCCGCAAGTTGTCATAATTCTAACCTTAAAAGTTGTTTATAAACCTATCCCTGACACTAACCTTAATCATTCCCACTACCTAAAAATGTAAAATGAATGTAAACATTTTCTTCTGGGCCGTGGGATCTAGCATCTACCAATTAAAATGCATGGATCTGCACAAATATCTACTGTCGACCTACATGTATATGACACTCCTTTTTTCTTTTTTTAAAAAGTTTTATTACTGTTTTCTCACCCTCATCGCAGTGGAAGAAAACATAAGTTATGAGTCAGCATTGCAGCTGCAGAGACTCAGTTTGTGATTCCAGGACCTGAGAGCCCCATCTCATAAGCAGAAACTGAGTAATTGCTCTGATCTTCCTCCAGGCCCCAGAGCTCTGGCACACTGCCAGCTATCAGGCTCAGTCCCATCCCAGTGTTGGCAGACGGGCCCCCCCTCTGCTCACCTCCAACCTGCACAATTCTGCTCTTAACTTATCTTTATTTGATGAGGCCAAGCTTATTTATATGAAAGAATAGAAAGAACACAAAGACACTGAGTCATGGTGTTAAAAACTGCAATATACTGTGTCTGATTGAAATGTGTTCCAATAGTGAAACTAGTTTAATGATTGCCGTTTTCTCATCAAAAACATGTAAAATCTAGCGACTGCTGTGTTTGCCTGACATATAACAGGAATGGGAGACTTGCATCTAATAGTATTAACTTATCTGGGATTTTGCTTTGTGTATATTATGTTTGCATAACCTGAAAACAAAAATAAATGCACACACACACTATGACTAAGGCCGTTGTCAGTTAGCCGCATGGGAAGGCTTATGTTAAACAGATACGCTCATTTTGAATCTCACCTGACACATTGAGAGTAACTGATGCAGTTTTGGTCACAGGGGCTGTTGTGGAGGGGGATTCCCCTCTGAACAAAACACAACCATCCCAACAGATGCGGTGGAAGGTAAATAGAATGAAAAGACTCACGGCTAACCTCAAGCTCTGCAGCTTTAAGAAGTTTGCACACTTGAGCAGCTGGCAATGGGCCACTTGGCCACATAAACAGCCCTAATCCTTTTTCCAAGGAGCTTTCAACACTCATCTCTCCGCCACATTGGCCACTGACTGACTCACTCTCCCTAACATTCCTTTCAGTTATCTGGGTGGTTCTGTAGAACCACCACCAGGAGGCGCTGTAGCCCTTAGAATGCAAAACTAGGGGTTTATGCTGTTGATCATTATTCACTGCTAAGGTATGTGCCTTCCTTTGATTTTCCCCTGAAGCGAAACAGGTCTCAGCTTTCACTCTTTCTTAGTGGGAATAGAAGCTTCATCTCGAGGCCCAGTCCTGACTTGAAGCCAATCCAGCAACAGTGTGTTCAGAGAATTGGTGCACTCAAAGATAAACTGGGAAGCTTTTGTATGTTTTCTATTATTGGTCACTTCCACAAGACTCTTAATTCTACTCAAAGTAGCCTTATGTAGATGGATGGCATATACTGTATATTTCTCACTGTGTCCAGAACCTTAATTCTTTATAGAGCTGAGCTATGTTTTGACTAACTGTATGCCACAGTTAGGTTTTGAGTTATACAATTCTACAGAAAAAGTAGTTATGTAAAGAAAAAAACAAACAAAAAAAACCATCAAGTGGTGTTCCTCACAAAAAAATAGTCAACATATAGAGTGTGTGCGTGTGCGTGCGTGTGCGTGTGTATGTGTGTGTGTGTGTGTGTCTAAGGCCTGTTTCTGTGGGGGGAGGGAGACCCAGGGTTTTGATTTCCTCAGCTCCCGGGGGGATTTGGCAGACACAGGGTAATTTGTAGTGAAATTTCCAGCATGGTTCATTTTGCAGGTGGCTGAGAATGAGTGTAGGGCGTGGTGGGGAATGAGAGAGGCAATTTGCTGTCTGCGGGCTGTGAATATGAGTATTGTTGCACAGCAGTAGGCTAGTGTTGTGCCGGTATGCACTGCGGTCAGGGCTGGATTACTAGAAGGGAGGCATTGGGACAATTACAAGCAATACTTTTGATAATTATTACATGATGAGTGGAATATTTATTTATGTAAATAATCTGAGTAATTTATAGGACAAGACTGGATCTGCTAAGTAACATAAGGCCTATTTATCACTGTACTTTTATACAGTAATGACTTTGCATCAACTAGAATATAGTGTTTGATTTCGGGGGCGATAAAAAACCTTGGATGCTTTTTCACTGCAGCTGAAAAAGGAGCACTGCAATGTTGGAGAATTGAGGTCACATGATAGAGCAATATGAGTATGCATTTGGCGGATCTTGCCAGGAGACATTTCAATCTCACAGGCTTTGGTGTGGATTCAAATAGAAAGTCTGCTCTTTGAATCCACTGCCAGAATTCTAATGTATAAATCCATGCCAGACGTTTGAATACCGCAAGAAACCATATGGAGTGTCAAGGGAAGAATAAGATATTTTAATTCCTCCCGTATCAGCATATCTTCAGTCTTATCAGAGAATAGTCAACTCTGCTATTGGAACTCATCCAAATATTGAATTAAAGTTGTAGACCGTTTACTCATAACAGTAACATAAAGTACAGGACACTCTTAAGCTAAATGTGAATACCGATGAACAACTCAATCTGAGTATTGATACTTTTGACCAGCATTAAAGGGATAGTTCTGACTTTTGGAACCCTAGTCCTATTTCTTTCTTACCAATGATGATGTCGGTAAAGTCGTTCCTCAGCACAAACCAATACAAAGTCAATGGGGTCACGCTCCTGTCTGTACAAGCTGACTGAGGCTCACAGAAATGTACTTTGTGTGCACTGTGGAGTAAGTTTCAGTGAGCCTCAGTCAGCTTGTACAGACAGGAGCGTGAGCCCACTGCCTTTGCATTGGTATCCGGAGTTAGTATGAGGAAGTATGAGGAACAGCTTGGATTGTGCTGAGAAAAGACAATCCATGAGAGAGTACCAATCAACATCATCATTGGTAAGAAGAAAATAGGGCTAGAGGTCTAAAACTCAGAACTATCCCTTTAAGTCAGTCTGTGTAAGTGAGGGATCAGCCAGAAACACAGCTGGCTTGAGAATGTGATGTGTTGTCAGTCATGTTCCAGTGAGGGCGAATGTTTTTCTTCCACCCCCACTGTGGGAGAACCAATGATGCAGCACCTGTTTTGCATTCCACTGGAGGCGTCTAGGCTTCGAGAGGCAAGGACTGGTTCCAGTCAAGCTACTTGGGCTTAGAATATTAAAATAATTAAGTGCTATGTTGTTTCTGTATTAGTGTTACTCGTGAGTCAGTATGATCTGTTGCCTCTCAGACATCAATAGTCATTCTGAGAGCAGCAATGCTGTATTTTGAATCCACACAAAATGTTTGAGTGAGCCAAGCTATAGTGGAATATGTTGGGGTTTGTATGGTGTGTGAGTGTGCACTATAAAATCCAATGGATTCAACACATGTGGTGTAATATATTTGTAAAACAAGTACCTAATGTTGAGACAGTAGGACGTAAATGCCAAGGGATTCACAAGATCTGTGAGTGTGTTACAGTTTGTCAGAGTCAGACTAATATTCTTCATGGCATTAGGCTGACTGGATAAATGTACCACTCATTTACTTTTAAATATCACCTTAAGAAATAGAAAATGTTCAGGACACAGTACTTGTACTCAAACCTCCAGGGAATGTATTTCATTGTGAGCAGGGGATTGTAGTTTCACATTGAATTATATGCATTGGTATGCAAATGGACAAAGATATTCTGAATGTACTGTATGTGTTTATTTGCACCATACCCTTCATAAGACCTTGGATAATTAAGCAATAATACATGAGAGAGAGAGTGCTATACCATGATAATTTGGCACTGCTGTGATGCAGTCGCAGGTATAGGATGACCTCAAGTGTATTATTGCTATTATACCACAATTTTACTGATAACAAACTATTTTATATTGCTGTTTTGCTGTAACATGGAAGAGTGCAGCAGTAAAGTTCCTAGGTTACAAGTACATTACCAGAGATTTTAGCACTTTTTGGAATGTTGCTCAGCCAATCACAATGTGAGATCTCTATATAAATATTTAGCCAATCGTTATGAATGAGGTGATCAATGTGATTGTGAAATTTGGTGAAATGGTTGTTATTAAATTAAAGAGGAATGTATTGAATTCCTTAGCCATTAGCATTCCTATTATGTATACATGCCTGCATGACTGTGAGAAGGGTGAAAGGGTGATGGGTGAAGAGTGGATCTCAGGTTAGGGTTCTTGCATATGATCTCTTTATCATATATTACCAGATGTGACTCAGACAGACTACCATTAGGGAAGATGACAGTTGCACCAATTAATTAATTTATTTATTGTTTGCGTATTTGGAATACATCCCACAGATTCAGGAATGGGGTCCATACAACCTCATGTTACAAGGGATTTGCATATCCTAAAGTTCATAGTAATGCTTTACCAGTAGTCACCTGGGCAGACTATGATATTGCAATTCTTCAGAACAAGATTTTCTACAAATGTTCATTGTTTTATACTGTATATTAATTCTGGCAAGTATCCATCAGATTTTCTTTGATATAGGCTTGTTATTGAAGAACACGCAGAAGGCACAATGCACAGTGATTAGACTGACTCTATACTGGAGGCCAGGGTGTGAGGATGGCAGGCAGAACCAACCCACAGAGACAACCATGGATGAAGAGAGGATAATGGGTTGGACATTAGCTACTTTCTGATTCATTGGTTGCCTCTCAACCAAGCACCTACTATGCATGGCCCACTGGAGCACAGGACATAAACGGGACTCAGTCACTATGGGTTCTCGATACCCACTCGGTACTCATAGTATTGTGTTAAAGACTCAAGACAACTCGTTTTTACAGAATTGCGTCTTTATTTTTATTTTTTAAGATACATGCTGTTTAGTTTGTTATTTCTGGCTACTTTGATATGATAAGAATTTTGATAATAATGATAATAATAATGATAATAATAATAATAATAGTGAGTCTGTGTGTGTGTGTGTGTGTGGGGGGGGGTCATACAGGGGAATCATTTCACTGTAATGTACCTGTACTTTTGTATGTGACGAATAAAACTTGAACTGAACTTGATTGCAGCTTAGTTTACATTTTCACCAAAAGCTCCAGCCATAACCAAATGAGGACTCTGCAGCCATGTTTTAGGGTGAACAATGACATGAGTCCAGTATCATAGGCTACACTGTGAAAACGTTTTGTTCTGATACCCAGAATATGGTGTCAACTGAGCTGATATCGAACGAAAGCTGATGTTTAAGTAAAACTCAATATCCAGAAACACCATCATGCTGAGTGTTTTGAGATTAATTAATTAATTAATTCAAACCTTTATTTATTCTCAAATGGACATTTGAGGTTACCTTCATTTACAATGTCGCAGAGACTTACAGGCATTTCGATAAGCAAATATAAAACAATTAGTAATAAATAAAGAATCAGTTTACATTGTAACCATACAAGACATCATATAAAACAAGTCAGGATTGAAAATGACTTTAAAGTGGTTATCCGCAAGGTCCTTGTTTTTTGCTTTTGTTTTGGCGACATCTGACAGCAGTGCTGTTGCATTTTTGCACTGCACTCGCTTTCCATCTTGAAAAGGCATGCTAACTACTGAGTTTGTCTTCAAATTATTCCGAACAAACCAATGTTGCTGCTGGTGATGTAAAATGCATCACTTCCTGTGTGCTGGATGGTTTTCCCAGGAATTTCATACCAGACACCAGCATTTAGAAGAGTACATGTAAAATGTAAAAGCGTTCCTGAACTGGGTATAGGTGGAATCACTATTGTCTCATATCAATCGGCAAGAGAGAGTAGCAAAATGGACACTCAGATTATTACTTTATGGTGGACCAAAAACAGAGGTTAGGGTTATAGAATAGTTTACTTTGGCTAGACTCAGAACAAATTAAATTTTTGACAGGTAATACAGCTTTGGTCAAGAAGTCCCTGGGATGTTGGGGTTTTACTGTGCAGTCACTAGCCTGGTAGGCTTTCCTGAACTGACGGTATAGCCTAGGTCTGGGCAGTATTATTCTCAATGAAACTGAGAACCATTCATTGCTTGCTGGTCCCTAAGACAAAAATATAAACACTTATTATTCCTTGAGATTTTTTTTTTAAACGTTGCGACAGTCTGTAATGTCTAGATTTGGTTGATAAATTAAAGATAAGAGACTTATGCCGGTAGCTGCTTTATAAGTGGCTCACCAAAAATAATCTCTTCGTGCTTCTCTTTCCCCTCTCCCTTTTTTATTACACATATAATCTAATTGATAGATATTCCAACACATTACATCAGTTGGATTTGAAAGGAGTATAATTAACCGACAGATTATTTTCTTTTTCAGGTTTCTGTCTTTTAGACTTTTTTGATTTATACACAAAAGAAAGCCTCTAGATCTGCTCTACAGTATCTGCAAAACAGCTGTGTCTGACCAGGTGCAGTCTGTTCATTTCTCCAGTCTCAGCACAATTTATACCATGATTCCTGGTGGATAATTCTTTGCACTCCATTGCCAAACAAAAACAGATGAATACTATTAAAACTGGGTGGCTTTTTTTCACTTTCCCTCACAGTGGTGGAGAATTCTTGTGGTTTTACACCTATTTTACCTTGTGTGGTTCTATTCCAGATGCAGAGCTATGTGTTGATGATATAACAATCCTCTGACTATAAATTAATAAGTCTATGTATTCTTAATTCATACGGTATATCTTCAACTATTTCACAGTTTTGTGGATGCAATAAAAATATAATATTATGAGTAATTGATGTGCCAGGGAAGAAAGCAACATAGGATGAACGTCATTATATAAATGCAACCCCAGCTGTGAGCCCAATAAAGCAATTTGTTTGGAAGATGACATGGGTAATGAGAAACACTTGCTGCTGGACTCCATAAATTGTATTGGGGTTTGAAGGGTGAGGGGCTGAATAGCTCTGCTCATCCTCTGAAGTAAAAACATTCACTGCACGTCACACTGAGAGACATTATATTTCCTGCTATCCCCAGATGTTCCAGTACAGATGTGAAACATGTTCTCGGAGAAGAGGAATATTTCAAAAGATAAGTTATTTGCCTGTGAAAGCTGTGCTAATGTTTGCCGTTGCTAACATGTCCATGTGAAAGTTTTGGAGGAGTGCAAATCATTCCCTATAAACCAGGTTTGAAGCAAGCCAGAATTAATTACACACAGCTACAATGACCAATGACCTGTGTGGAATCCTTCTCATTTCCAGTTTGTGCAGAACACATGTAGAATAGAGGACTGTATTAAGTATGGCATGTTTCAAGCAAAGATAGTAGATAAGAAAAGATAATGCATTCAAAGCAACGCCAATGGGGTGAAAATGGAACACTCTCTTTGGCTGTTAGCAAGCATTAGTGCTAAAATCTGGTACCAAACATTAGAGCTGCTATACCAGCTGTCAAATATTACAGCTAACACATTAATCAAAGATGGCTGGAACATTTCGTAGCTGACATCTAAATTTCCCCTAGTGTCCTCGCCTGATTTGGTGAAACTGCACCATTATAGGGGCAGCCTCAACAGTATATAATCATCTCCATTTAGCATTAAACAAAATGCTGTTTTAAGATGATGCAAGGGGATTTTATTTAATTTATTTATAATATAATACATGGCTGTCTGACCCTTATAGGTCCACACAAGACCACCCCCTGCATTTTCAAATTACAAGAAAGTGATAATTGTACAGCCACCACTGACTGGTTAAGAGAGGCAGGGTTTATCAGATCAAAACATGATCTGTGATTCAGTCCACAATGAGAATGGACACAAGAAGCAAGCACCTTTCTCATCACAGGACTCGCACAGCTGCTATACATTGGCAACCTATTGTTCACCTGTTGTCAACCTATTCTCCTTGGTGAGTACGGTAGCTCCTGATCCAGGGCAGGATAAAGGCTACATCCACACTAACACATTTTTGTTTTAGACTGGATTCTGAAGCCGAAAACGGTCTCTGTCCACACGGGGGTTTAGCAGAGTTTCAGAAAAGATCTCCATCCATACTAGCTCGCCTGAAACCGCATATCACATGACCATTCGCGTACACTGGGCATGCGCGTGCCAGTGTAAACAGGTAGCAGACCGCAGCTCTTGAGAAACTTCAATAAGGTCATGAAATGAAGCCTGTCCGCAGTGTTTCAGTTTAGCACACGTGGACTAGCCTACTGCAAACTGCTGAAGTAGTCAACACAGTGGAAAAAATGTAAAAAAGACAGTCATATTTGTTGAGCTTTTCAAACCAGTCCAAAGTGGTTTAGAAGAATCAACAGGTCATGGATTATCAAGGGACCCTAGGAATAATGTTATGAAGCAGAAAGAGACAAATGGCTCAATGGCTGTTTTTTTCATGGGCTGTTTTGGATGAATGAACAGAAAGGTGCAGGACCTAGCCCCACAGACTCGTGATGTTGCTGTCTTTGTCCTTGCATCACTCGTCCCACCATAACCCCCATTCTCTGCATTGGAACAGTTTGCGGAAGATGCCGTGTTCCATAAAACAGCTGGTCCAAAACCAATTCTAACACAATGGTGGGTTCTGTGGTGCATGCTAAAAGACTGGAACATGCAAAAAGCAGACACTTCTTTGTGCCATTTCTTTTAAACAAGCACATCATTTGTGAGAAGCTGCTACCCATTTGGCTGCAGGAAACCCCTCACTGTCTATTGCTTCTTACAGCCTGGATGTGGGATTTAACTTGAGCACTGTATCCATTATTTGCAGCTATCTAGTGGAAAAGACCAGTGCTATAGACTAAGGATAGCTGGATATGTGTTGTGTCAGATGGATGTACAGCATACAAGCAATGGCTTTTCAAAGTTATACATTTTAACCTTTGATTGTAGCGCCACCATTTGGCCAACTGATGTGAAATTTGGTGTGAGTCATTGGCACACCAATAGCTGTCAATGTGGCAAATTTGTGATTTGTGATTGTGATTTTTGCAAATAGCACTACCATGTGCCCGAACGACACAAAACTTTGGTGCAAGTGTAGTGCAAATCAGACAAAGCGTAACAAAATTGTCAGAATTACACAGTGAAAGATGTGCATCCATAAATGCCATAGCAGGTTTTGTGAGAATCGGTGGATGACCTATGAGTACTATGGGGAAAAGTTATTAAAAAAAAAATAAATAAATAAATCTAATTGGTGGAAAATCCACTATGGTGTACATGGGTGGTCCTATTGGCAGAGTTGTAGACCAAGGACAGCTGAATATGTGTACCAGATCTTGTGTCAATCAGGCTTACGGTGTACATGATATGGCTTTGCAATTTTGACAATTTTACCTTTGATTATAGCGCCACCATCAGGCTGATTGATGTAATATTTGTTGTGATGCATTGAAACACCACTATCTATCATTGCGGCAAATTGCATGTCTCTCTCATGTACTATGTTGTGGCAAACAAAATCTTTAGAAATTTTTGTGACGGACGGACAGACAGATTGACCGACAGAGACAGACCGACAGACGGACTTCAGCTACTTGATAGTGGCCATAAAGGAAGGACATTAATGTAGACATACAGAGCATGTTCAACAGTATGATTGGAATCTTAATATGGTCCACCAAGGCAAACTAGACAATACTTCAGTTCAAAATTCTTTCATAACGTTAGACAAACACAATTCCCCAAAGATCTAGATGCATCACATGGATGTAACCAACACACAATATGTGCAAGGTGCTTGACCCTACCCCCACCTCTATGGTTCACAGTCACCACTGTGCTACAAGTGTTGACAGCTGAAAAGGGCATTTAAAAAAAAAAAAAGTATTATTCCATAATTCTCAATGCAGCGTTCCGCAAGTTAGGAGAGTCTGATTTATTTTTCGGAAAAGCAAGGTTTCGGATGCTCCTGATTGGTTGATACTCAGCATTCACCCAATGAAGTAGCCAAAGAAGAGCCAGCCATTTAAAAAAATGTTTTCCTGACAAGCTGTATGGAAAACTAACAACACATGCCCTTTTCAACTGTCAAAACTTGTAGCTTCATGGTGAGTACTTTGTTTTTTGTTTTTTTTATTGTTGTAACTAGTTAGGAAAAAGGGGCTTGTGGAGTGAGAGGGCAGTGGTTTTGCCCCAGTTGCAAGCTCTAATGCTTGGCTAGAGCCCCTATTTGAGACAATTGTATCACTACTGATGCATTTTGATGGACGATTACAAAATTGTCTCTACACAGATAGGAGTGGATGCTAACTGAATCTCAGCTTACTGGTAGGTCTTTCCTGTGCTCCTTCCTTGCAACAATTGTGCTCGAAAAGCACCTTGAACTTGCACAGTCCCATCCTACTGTACTTTTCCAACTCCTTTGTGAGCTAGCTGTTAGCTTCTGTGCAACATGACTCTCCTTCCAGCCAGTTTGCCTCTTCATAATATAAGTCCTGGGAAGTGCACAGATCTCAGACAAGTCTGTTGCAGCTATAATACATTAATTGATCATTGGCTAATTACAGATTTTTACAGATAATTACTTGCTTTTTTCACATGAATTGAAAACCACAATATTGTAATAAGTGTATTTAGCAAACCAAACAATTGAAGAAAAGGTTAGCATAATTTGGCACAACACATGCTCCCATCACAGTACCTTTAAGTTGTTCGTACATTTTATCCTGATATAGAAAATTATTATTCAATGTCAAATCTGTTAGTTTGACCAGAAAATCTGTAGGTGCACTTCCCTCTGGCCTGAGTTCCAAGTAGTGTTCCAGGGCATCTTATGCCCTCACTGTGGACAATACTACTGTATAAGGGTTCAACATCCATTGTAACAAGGAAAGGATGCAACATTTCCTAGCCATTTTGTTAAGAGTGTGGGTCATGTCTCGCAAAAAAGATGGAATTTTGGGCACTAGACGTTTGATGTAAGAATCCACATACTTAGAATCTGTCTCTGAAAGAGTGTCATTGCCACTGATGATCAGCCGCCCTGAGGCTTCTGAGGGTCCCTGTGACATGTAGAGTGCAGCCAACCAAGGAGTGGAAAGTCATACTCCTGGCTTGCAATTTTCTTCCTTGGCTTTACTCAGAAGCTGCTCCAATTCTCTTTTCATGAACTCCACAGGATTTGTATATGGCAGTAGATAGTATGAAGGGTTGCCAGATAGGTGTTGGTCTTCTTGATTATACTGATCTCTGCCTTAAACCACCACTATGCCACCTTTGTCTGCATTTTTAATGCGACTGTCATTTTTAAAGAGCTGTCTAATGGCCTCAGTTTCTTGTTTGGTCAAATCTTTCTCATGGATCTTTCCTCTGTTCACAAAAATATAAAATAGTATATCATGTGTCATTTTGTTTGGTAAATGCATTGAAGTATACATTATTGCTGGTAGGGTAAAAAGTTGGCTTTGGCTTATGGTCAATGATTTATGGTCAAGAGTTGAATTGTCAGTGGTAGATGACCTCACTATGGCTTTACAGGGACATTTCTTATACCAAACTTTTAAGTGCATGTTTCTGTAGAATTTTAACAAGTCAATGTTTGTTTGTAAGTAGCACTGTAAGTATGGGCATAAGACAAACCTTTTGCCAAAGCAGGGATGCAAGACTGGGACAAGGGTGTGTTGGAACGGTTGGTCGCCACGTTCTGTTGATGCTCTGCGTCCATGGCCTCTGATGTATCAAGGGGAGTGGGATGATTGGTTGCTTCATCTCTTTGGCCTGCCCCTGCACATTTTTTTTGCGTAATTGTAATCAAAACACCTTCGATTCCCACTATATGTAATCAGAATCGACTCTTAACATTTCTGGAATCGAACAGCCCCAGCTATGAAGGCAGGGCAGTGGAAAGAATATAAAATTTATATGGGGACATTGAAGGCATCAAAAGTTTGATGATGTCCCAAGTCAGCAATAGGTTGCTGGAAGAATTGATCAAGGATAACCACGAATGATCATGATCCAGGAGGAGCCGACCAACCCCAAGGCATTTGATCCAGCCGATGTGTCGCTCCTATAGGCAGACATTATCCAGCTTCAATGGAAATTCTGAAAAACACAAGGTGAACAGGAAATGACGTGTTACTGACAAACACTTTGTCTGATTTGCACCAAACATGACATATCTGTTTGTCCTGTGGACACCTGTGAGTTTTGATTCTTGTCACCACATGGTGGCGCTATTCCCACAAAAAAAGTGAGCTACCCCATAACGGCTTCTGATCATGATGACATTTGTCATTTGTTGTTACTTTGTGATATCCTGCCATTGCTATCAATATGAAAGTGACACAACAATATGGCCACCATTTAGATTTCTCAAAAACAATTTCCCCTCTCCTCCTGGTGGTTCACTTGATTCTAACTAAACCTCATGTATGGCATCTAGTGGTGACAGTGGGGCGACAGTAGCTCAGGTTGGGGCAACAGTGGCTCAGGAGGTAGAGCCGTCGTCTGGTAATCTGAAGGTTCCTGGTTCGATCCCCGGCTCCTCCTGGCAGCGTGTCGAAGTGTCCTTGAGCAAGACACTTAATCCCCTACTGCTCCCGACAAGCAGGTTGGCACCTTGCGTGGTTGCCTCCGCCATCGGTGTGTGAATGTGTGAGCGAATGGGTGAATGTGAGGGTGCTTGTAAGTTGTCGGATAAAAGCGCTATATAAATGCAGTCCATTTACCATTTAGTGACCACCATTATTAAAAGTTGTATAAAGCCAATTGGTAGGCCAAACTACTGTATTTGACCAGATTAGAGGCATGGTCAAAAGGCATCATTGAGGATTTGGGGTGTTTCAGAGATATACCCTGCTGTTGGTCACTGATGGCAGATGTCTAGTTACTGAAATGACGACTAAACTGTTTACAAACTTGTCATGTTCTTAACTTACTTGATCCCAGGAAAACAAATATATTGTACAGTAGCTGCACTACTGTAGCTTGTAACACTTTTCTACAGCTAAATTAACACATTTGCTAGAAAGATTTTTGTGAGAGTTAGCAAGCAGTGATGACAGTTCAACCTCAACTTAACTGAAAACATGACAAGCATAATGACCAAAGTGAAGATTTACTAGTCTAAAACTTATAACTGTACACAAGTCACATAATTGTACAGTATGCTGCCAAAAATAAAAACTAAATAAGATTAACTTAATTAATTACCTGTGGTTGGCAGCTGCAAGGAATTTCTTGGCATATTCTTACCTAAAAATGCCTCTGCTCCCCAAAATCTTGTGTCATTTTGCTGAGGTTTATGTAATGTGCATACTGTACTTTTCTAAATACTGTAGAACGGAAAGCACCACACAAATGAATGATCTACTCATTTTCAACACATCACTCTTAAGCAATAATCAGTGATTTGTTTAGCAAGCTGTCTTGTACAGATGTCAGATGAATTGTACACATTCCAGTGAGAGCCAGAGACCAGGTTCTTAAGTGCTTTAATATGATACAATTTCCACCACACTAATCTTATCTAAGCTTGACGAATGGACAGAGCACTCTGTTCACAACTCTCTGTGAGTGTTTTGTTCAGGGGCTGGACAGAGAGAATGCAGCGCTGACGCTACTCTCAGGGCCTCTTCATTGTCACCATGTGGTGCTGCTTGACACCCGAGAGGTTTCAGAGGCGTTCTGTAAGCCTCATCAGGTCAGCCCATTGAAATCCCTCTCAGCACAGCAATGAGTGAGTGAGAACAGCCTCCCAGAGATAAGGGTGCAGGGAGAGAAAG